>JADKLZ010058734.1:2192-13697 GCA_021533235.1 Biomphalaria straminea | reverse complement strand
ATTTGCATTAGAGACGCCTATATAACTGGCCTGGCCTCCAACACCATTAGACAGCGGCTACTGGAAAAGACATCTCTTACTCTACAAAGCGCTTTTGACGAAGCTAGAGTGTTAGAAACAGCCACAACGCATGCACAGGCTTACAATTCAACGAACGAAAGCTCTTGTGGGGAAATGAAAATGCCAACTCAACTCCAACTTTCTCCCACCTAGAAATAAATGAAGACCAGGAATTGAATGCTATTAAGTCACTATGCTACTTCTGTGGTATGAGAAGACACTCTAGGAATGAATGCCCCGCTCGGAATGCATTGTGCAATCAGTGTGGTAAAAAGGGGCACTTCCAAGCTGTTTGTAAATCTGGTAAAACAACAGCAACCAAAGCTGGCAGTAACATATCACTGACCAATGTAATAACTCCTCATGTACTTTGTCATCAACGCATTTCTCTGGACTTACACAGTCTACGGCCCAAGTGAACGTCAACGGGTTGTTGTTGCAAGCTCTCATAGACACTGGCAACTGTGAAAGCTACATATCAGAAGCCATCGTCAACAAAAATAAATGGCCAGTACGCCCTTCTACAAACAGAATATTCATGGCTACTACACATCTTTCTGAAAAGACACTAGGACATACATTCGCCGATGTCCAGTACAAGGGTGAACACTACAAAAAGGTCAAACTTTCTATACTTGCTGGATTGTGTTCGGATGTAATTTTTGACGTAGACTTTATTAGTCTTCATAAGGAATTGACCATACCGTACGGGGGAAAACGCAATCCCTTGCACATCTGTGGACTTAAGGCAGCACGAGTCGAGACACCAAGCTTATTCAGTAATCTAACTTCTGACTGCAGATTGGTTTGGTTTTAGTTTTGGGCACATCGGCACAGTATAGGCCATGTCGTGCCCGTAGTCCCTTAAGGACTACTCTCCCTCTATAAAAAGTCAGAGTTCATATAATTAACTCATTAAAATTAAGGTTTATTTACAGTTAAAATAGCATAGGTAAAAATTTGGATATTTTATACAAATCTAGTGTAAATAATATGTGTATACAGAATACAGACTCACGAATCAGATCCTCGTAGACAACCCCACCTCCCGGATAAAGCCCAGTACCTTCCCAGGGTCGACAGTGTCAAACAGTATTTTTAAGTCAGTGGATATAAGAAACTTCTCCCTGACATCCTGGTATCTGGGGCAGTCAATGAGGATATGCTCCACTGTGAGGCGAGAATCACAACGCTCACAAAGTGGTGGCCCCTCTCTCTTCAGCACGAAAGAGTGTGTGATGTAGGTGTGGCCAATCCTCAGTCTAGACATGGTCGTGCTGCCACGCCTTGTCAGACCCTTAGATATGGGCCGCCACCGGACATCCGCCACGATCTGCCTGAGTTTGTTGTGATTCTCAGCCTCCCATCGGTCCTGCCACTCTTGATAGATGGCAATGGCAATACTTTGTCTCAGGTCCGAGTAGGGAATTTGGGTTCCTGACGCTGTTTGATTTAGGGCTTTCTTTGCTTCTCTGTCTGCGGCTTCGTTTCCCTCTATGCCTACATGGGAGGGGACCCAGATGAAGGTGACATCCCTATGGCTGGCTGCTATTTGGTCCAACAGCTTTAGACACTTGTATACCAATGGAATGTCAGTCTTCATCCGCCCCAAAGCTTGCAATGCAGATTTGGAGTCGGAGCAGATTATAAATTTCCTCCTTTCTGATGCTTTAACGGCCATAAGTGCAAGCGACAGTGCATGCAATTCGGCCGTAAAGATGGAGCATCCATCAGGGAGTCTACGGGAGATTGTTTTGCTCCGAAAGGAGCAGGCACACGCGACCTTTCCATCCATTTTGGATCCGTCAGTGTAGATGGTGCCACAATCTCCGTAGCTCTCCTGCAGTTCCCTAAAGTGGACTTGCAATAGGGTTGGGTCTGTGTTTTGTTTTGGAAAATTAAGGAGGGACAAATTTAATTTGGGTCTACTAGTTAGCCAAGGAGGGGTTTGTGGGGTTTGTATTTTAGAAATTTGGTCAATGGATGGGGTTAAATTTTGGATGGATTCTCTCATTCGAAGGCCTAACGGCTGTATGACGTTGGGCCTTCGAATGTATAGTTCAACATTTATGGGATTGAATACGGGGTCAAAAGCAGGGTTCGTGGGGTTAGATTTTAGTTTTACTATGTACTGCATTGCAAGCTTTTTCATCCTTATGTCCATGGGGAGCTCTCCAGCCTCCACATGTAGACTCGGAATTGGTGACGTGCGGAACGCGCCGAGACAGAGACGCAGGGCAGCATTTTGGATTGGTTCTAGTATCTTTAGGTAAGACTTCCTTGCTGCTCCATATATCATAGATCCATAATCCAACTTGGATCGGATTAGACTTCGATACAGCAGCAGCAAGGTGTCTCTGTCAGCCCCCCAGTCCGTATGGCTGAGTACTCTAAGTATGTTTAATGACTTTTGACATTTTTTCCTAAGTTCTTTAATGTGGGGGAGAAAATTAAATTTGGAGTCAAGGGTGAGGCCTAAAAATTTTGTAGTTTTTACAACGGGGATTCTTTTTTTGTTTATAAATAATTCAGGATCTGGGTGAAGCCCCCTTAAATTACAAAAATGCATACTAACTGTTTTGGAGTCCGAAAATTTAAAACCATTATCATTTGCCCAATTTTGAATTTTGTTTAGATTTAACTGTAATTTTCTTTCTAAGGTGTTCATATTTTTCCCATAAGTAAAAATGACAAAGTCATCAACATACAGAGAGCACTCTATGCCAGGGGATAGAGCATTAATGATGCTGTTAATTTTAATGTTGAACAGGGTGACTGACAGGATGCTGCCCTGGGGTACGCCCATTTCCTGTTCAAAAGTGTCAGAGGTGGAGGTGCCCACTCGGACCTGAAATTTTCGGTCCTTCAGGAATTCCCCTACAAAACGGGGGAGGTGTCCCTTAAGCCCCATAAGCTCCAGGTCACGTAGAATGCCATGTTTCCAGGTCGTGTCATAGGCCTTTTCAATGTCGAAGAATACAGCCACAAGATGTTCTCGTCTGAGTAGGGCATTTCTGATGTAGGCTTCCAGCCTTACCAGGTGGTCGGTTGTTGTCCGCCCTTGCCGGAATCCACACTGGTATTTGGAGATCAAGTTGTTCCTCTCAAGATACCAGACCAGCCTACTGTTAATCATTCTTTCCATGGTTTTACAGATGCAGCTTGTTAGTGCTATTGGTCGATAGTTAGCTGGGTCAGAGCCGTCTCTTCCCGGTTTAGGTATCGGTATAACTGTGGCTTTCCTCCAGCTGTTTGGGAAAGCGCCTGTTTGCCACACACAGTTATAGACCCCTAGCAGGACTGCCAATGAGGGTTCAGGAAGGTGCTTGAGGAACTGGTAATGGATTTCATCTTCTCCAGGCGCTGTGTCATGTGACTTGTCCAGCGAGTCCCTCAGTTCCTCAAGCGAGAACGGTTTGTTGTAGTCTTCATTGTTCTCTGACCTGAAGTCAATGGGATGTCTTTCCTCCCTGGTTTTGACTTTTTGGAACTCTGGCGTGTAGTGTGCAGTGGATGATTTTTCTGCTATTGAGGATGCAAGGCAGTTAGCTATTTCTCTGGGGGACGTGACAGTTCGTCCTTGGTTTTTCAAATGCCCTATTGCATTTGATTCTTTCCCTTTGATTCGCCTTACTGCCTTCCAGACCGCTCTAGCAGAAGTTTTGGCATCCAGACTGCCGACAAAGCTTCTCCAGGAATTCCTTTTGGCTGACCGTACAGTTTGTCTAGCCTTTGCTCTAGCTATCTTAAATAGCTTTAGGTTTTCCTGGGAAGGATTCTTTATGAATGCAGCCAGTCGTTTTTTCCTATCGCCAATAGCACTTTTACAAGCTGTATCAAACCATGGTTTGCTGGGCCGTTTTGGATTTGCGGAGGTTAGGGGGACAACTTTCCTGGCAATGTCGAGTAGCTTGGAAGCGAAAATATCAGCTGGGTTCTGCTCATCGAGGATACTTTCTGTGATATCCTCTGAGCATCTTTTTTGGAATTGCTCCCAATCGGCCTTGTTCAATTTCCACCGCTGAGGTCGTCCCACTGAGGGGAGATTGTTAGTAATGATAATTGGGAAGTGGTCACTTCCCCGTAGGTCATTACTAACTGACCATTTGAAGTCGTCCAGAAGTCCGGGGACGCAAACGGTGAGGTCAATGCATGTGAGGGATCCAGTTCCTGGGTGCAAGTAGGTCGGTGATACATCATTGAGTATGCATAAATCATGTTGGAGGAAAATATCCTCCAGCATACGACCTCTTGTGTCAGTACTGTTGGATCCCCACATTGTGTTATGGGCATTGAAATCCCCAAGGATAATATATGGCCGAGGGAGCTGCCTCAACAGGTCCTCCATGTCTGCTGGGTTCAATGGAGCGCCTGGTGGTAGATACAGGCTGCAGCAAGTGATAACCTTGTGTAATGTTATCCTAGCTGCTACGGCCTGTAGTGTGGTCTGTAGTTCTACCCTCTCATGGGGGACGTTGTCCTTCACAAGGATACAGACTCCACCTGATGCTCTTTCTGCATCCTCAACATTCCTGCTGTGAGCAATGTAGCTTCGGAAACTGATGCTATCTTTCAGAAATGTTTCCTGTAAGCAGACAGCTACAGGAGCCTCAGAGTCCATCAGTAGCTGCATTTCTTCGTAATTGGCCTTGAGGCCTCTACAGTTCCACTGTACAATTCTGGAATCCATGGCTTATTCTAGATGACCTACTTGGAGCTATTAGGCTTTGGGAGGCCCCCGGAGGGGGTTCCCTTTATTCCTGAGACTTTTTTGGTTTTCTGCTTGGTTGGAGAGGAGGACACCCCTCTCCTGGGGGGAGTCCTTCTCTCTGGAGAGGAGAGATCCCTCTGGTTAGAGCGGAGGCTACATCCTCCTCCCTCACCTCGGGTTTCCTCTCCATTTTGATTTCTCCCCTTAGGGAGTTTGTCAACCTCTGATTCAGTAGAGGTTGGGGTGTCTGACTGGGTTCTCTGAGGAGAACCTGTATCAGTCATGGTGACTCCGGGTTCTCCCGGAGTGTTGGTTTGGACATGCTGTTCGGTCTCCATGCTCTCATCAGTGAGCACAGAGAATCGGTTTTTTAGCATGACCACGGGGCTTTCTGTTTTTTTCGGAGGAAAGTTCTTGGGCGGAGTTTTCTTCTGAGTTGGAGGAGGAGGAGGGGGTGGGGTCAATGTGTCCGTCTGTGTGGCTATGGATCTTCCTGTCTTAGTCGCAGCCTGGGCGTACGTCTTTGTCAAGCCGAATTGGCCCTTGGGTAGGGCCGATACGGCTGATTTCGCCTGGCTGAAGGTGCATCCATTTCTTGCCTTGTACTCCTGCACGGCAACCTCCTGTTTCCACACAGGGCAGTCCTTGGAGTAGGCTGAGTGGCCAGCGTGACAGTTCGGGCATTTGAACTGGGCTGTGCAGCCCTTGTCCTCATGACCCTCTCCGGCACATCTAGCACACACAGTGTTCCTCTTGCAGACTGCCGCGCCGTGTCCATAACCCTGGCACTTGAAGCACCTCATAGGGTTAGGAATGTAGGGCCTCACTGGAACTCGTAGGTATCCTGCCTTCACGTACTCTGGCGGTGTCCTAGTTCCGAATGTGAGGATAATAGTGGCGGTCTTGACCTCCTCACCATCCCTGCGCCTTGTAATGCGCCGGGCATGGGTGACTCCTTCAATACCCTCCACTATTTCCTTCTCGGAACATTCCAGCAGGTCCCTAGAGCTGATTACACCTCTGCTGGTGTTCAGACTCTTGTGTGGCATGACTTCCACTTGGAGCTCACAGAGTCTTCTGCATTTCAAAAGCCCATCAGAGTGTACCTTGCTATCTACTTCTACTAGTAGTTCCATTGTTCTGTGTAGCTTTGATACACCCTTGGGCTCTCCCACTACCGACTTGAGTCCCTTGTATATGAAGAAAGGGCTCAGTTTTGTCAGGCTTTTCCCCTCCTCTGTGCACCTGACCACCAGAAATGATGGCCAGGTAGGACAGCTTTTTGTGGCCTCCTCCTTCTTACCCTCAACACGACGTCTCTTGCCCAGACATAGGTCTGAGGCAAGTAATTTTTGTTTGTTTTTTATGTCCATGAAAAAGTTAAGTAGTTCGGCACCTGTGCTCCCCACCCGCCATCGAGTCCAACAAGGGGACGGGCCACTCGGATGTCCAGAATGAGCCCGCCAGGGCTACACAAGTGCTATACTCAGTCAGCTGCTGCATCGGACATGTGTCCGATGCAGTAGCTGGCTAATTGACCCTCTAGCCACCGCCCTCCAGCATAGGTCGAGGACCTATGCTGGTAGCTCGGCATGACCAGCCGGTTGACCCAGAGCGGGCCTTCTGGGCCTCAGGTCTAGGGGAACTCGGAGCCAAAGTATTGTGTTGCGGTGGTCCATCCTCAGATAGTCACCCACTCAAACACCAGGATCTCTTTATCCCCCCTTACCCGTCGCAGTCCACGGCAAACGGACTGGTCCAGGACATTGTGAGGTTTTAGAAGATAAGGAGACAGAGTGATGGTTAATGAAGGCAGACTGAGAGTAAGAGGAGACAGACAAAATGATAGGAAAGAAGTAGGGCACTTTTGAGCTCCAAAAGTGCTAAGGAAAGAGGAGCGCAGTTTAACGTCATGTCTCAGGGACGTTCTGACTGCAGACCGGTGGCTACTAAGTCCCGAAAGCACTCAATAGGCGATAACAAATTTATTGAGTCTGAAGTTAGAAAACTCCTGTCTGACAAAATCATCGAACCCTCAAAGTCTCCATGGTGCTTGTGACAATGAACGAGAGACATAAAAGAAGGATGGTCATAGTTTACAGTCAAACAATAAATCGCTTCACCTTACTGGATGCATACCCAATGCCCCGAGTCGACGAACTGGTAGAACAGATATCCAACTATTCTATTTTTAGTACTCTAGACCTCAAAAGTGCCTACCATCAAATACCAATCAAGACCGAGGAAAGACCGTTTACTGCTTTTGAGGCATGTGGCAAACTCTATCAGTTCTGCTTTTGGGATGCGGCAGAACTGATAGAGTTTGCCACATGCTTTCAAAGAACAATAAATCAAATTATTGAGAATGAAAAGTTGCAGGACACCTTTGCATATGTGGACAATGTAACGGTATGTGGTCATGATAAAGTGTTGCACGATGAGAATCTTCAAAAATTTCTAGATGCTTCTAGAAAGTATGGGATCACATTTAATGAAGACAGAAGTACGAAAGCCACTGACAACGTTTGCCTCTTAGGATACGAAATTTCGAAAGGCCTACTCAAACCAGACCCTGACAGATTCCAGGCTTTAAGAAATCTCCCTCCTCCTAATGATATGCGCTCACAAAAACCAATCGTGGGCATGTTGGCGTACTACTCGCAGTGGATCCCAAATTTTTCTAACAAAATAAATTTTTTGGCAAATAACACGTCGTTCCCTCTTTCAGAAACAGTAAAAACAGCCCTTAACGAATTAAAGCAGGAGCTGAAGAAAGCTGCCATCTTCACCATCGACTATGCTCGACCTCTGACGGTTGAAACAGACGCCTCGGATGTTGCAATAGCTGCCACCCTTAACCAGGATGGCCGCCCCGTTGCGTTCTTTTCAAGAACACTCTCCAGAAGTGAAAGGCGGCACTCGGCAATAGATAAAGAAGCCTACGCCATTGTAGAATCTTTAAGAAAATGGCACCACTACTTAATTGGAAATCGCTTCACCCTTGTCACGGATCAACGTTCTGTGGCCTTCATGTACGACAAACAGAGCAAAGGGAAAATAAAGAATGAGAAAATTCAAAGGTGGAGACTGGAACTGAGCTGTTTCCACTACGATGTCTTGTATAGACGAGGCAAACAAAATGTAGCGGCTGATACGTTTTCAGAAACGGGTGTGTGTCAGCTATGAGTCGGAATGAATTGAAACTGCTCCATGACTCTCTGTGTTATCCGGGAGTAACAAGACTATGGCATTTAGTGCGAGCGAAGAACTTACCTTTCTGTTGTGAAGATGTCAGGCTGGTTGTCAACTAGTGCAGCATCTGTGCTGAAGTAAAACCCAGATACTTCAGTAATTCTTATGGAACTTTAATTAAGGCGATGCAACCTTTCCAGAGACTAAGTATGGACTTCAAAGGGCCGCCCCCCTTACATCTCGAAACACATATCTGCTAACCATAGTGGACGAATTTTCAAGATTCCCATTTGCATACGCCTGTTCTGATATGTCGGCTTCAACAGTAATCAGATGTCTAGATAATTTATTTGGACTATTCGGAATGCCCGACTATGTACACACTGATAGAGGTACCTCTTTCATGTCAAGAGAGGTGCAGGAATTTTTACACGAGAGAGGGGTGGCCACAAGCAGGTCAACCCCTTATAATGCCAGAGTCAACTCTCAAGTAGAACGTCTGAACGGCTCATTATGGAAAGCTATCATTCTGGCCTTAAAAACACAAGGACTCCCGGTTTCCAAATGGGAGCAGGTGTTAAACCAAGCCCTGCAATCTCTTCGTTCTCTTCTCTGTACCGCTACAAACGAGACACAAGTGCAACAAGGGGAAAACGGACATCAAGAAAAAGTAAATGTGGGGGTGGAGCCTCCAGTTAGAGAGCCGCCAATGTCACCAATTCAAAGCGACGGCAGTATTGGTCCTGGTAAATATGATCTGAGACCAAGAACAAGCAGACCTAATTATAAGGTCTAACATTTATTTACTTATTTTTCCATATGACTTTTTGTATTGTATTTCTTATTTCATTATTATTCAAGACTACGTTCTCTACTGGTCTAACTTGTTTGTATGCATTATATGTCAATTAGGGACTGATAATTTATAAGTAGTCTATAACTTGTTTGTTTATAGTTATACAATGCTTTTTCAATAGAGTAACTGTAAGTATTCTGTAGGGTTACTTAGGCTTCCTATATTGTTGTCATTTACTTTTATTTACATGTTTTTATGTTCCTATAACTTTTAGGCGGGGTGATTGTAGTGTAACTGAGTTGATCGCTTTCTGCGTGCGTCCAGCGTGACGGAAGGTCATGGCCAGTGTGTATGTGTGTTTGAGGTCCAGTGCGTGTGTGTTGATATTACGGCATCCGTTTTATGTGTGAGACGTGCTGGTCTCATCTACTGTTTACTGTAGTCTAATTTTGTCGAAAAAAGACATGTTATTGGTATATTAGTATTTGTTGTTTCATTACAATCTTCCTTTAGCTTTAGGCCTATATGTCTTTAGGAATGAACATAATATTGAAATACATGTATTGAAATACATATAGATCTTAAATTTTGATAAACTGATGTGTGGGCGACATCGTCTCGACCACAGCTATATATATATATAGCTCCTCCTTCGTGTACGAAGATGAGCACATTTCTCATTTCCTATGGACTCGAAGATGGCTGTGAAGTCCAATCCTCGCTTTGATGAACATGGGAGATGAGAATGTGGCTTGCGCGATGAAAATTTATTAAAGTGAGGGAGATTTGCGCTGCATCAGCCTCACTCTCTCGCCCCTTGCCAGCTGGATCCAGTGGCAGAACAGAGTCCAGACAACTGGGGCTGGTTTGGGGTGCAGTGGATGACCAGTGTGTTCTACATGTCCCACAGTGCTCCAAAACGCTCCACAGCGTTTGCTAGGTGACGCCTGATGGCCCTGTTTGTCCAATTTTGACTTGAGCGCCATACAGCCGCAACTAGACTTTACATGCTGGTGGTGGACAGAAACCATAGTTTCGCCAGATGCTAGCTCTGGCTAACCCTCACCTGGTTTTGCCCGTCAGTCGAGACGGTTTGCCGGGGTGTGGCCGTTGCCGCATGCAGACAACTGCTTGGAGCCACAGGTGAGAGCTGGGCTCTGAGTGGAGACCAAGGTCAATGAGCTGCTCAAGGAGCCCGACTGCCCAGTTGACAGAGGTACTACTCCTCCTACAGAACCCCATACACAATAATTGTAATAGGCCTACCACTAAACAATATACATAGGCCGTAACTATTAAATAAAACTACATTGATAATCTAAATTTAAGTAGGATTACAATAAATATCAGCACAGCTTATTACCAAAAATTAATTGACCTTTAAGAACCTTGTCATATCAATATATTAATTAGTTCTAACAGTTATATTATGAGTCTAATTAATAGACTTAGGACCAGATGATACTGATCATACCGGTATAGCTAGATCTAGCATATTTTTTAGCTAGAAAAATAAAAACAAAACAATGAACCAAATCTGGGAGAAAACCCAAGATTTAAGTTTACAGTCTAAACAATAACAAAGATGGCTGCCCCGTGAAGTCCCTCGGAATTACCGAACTTTTTTTTTTACCTAGAACAAAGTGAAAAATATTTTGTAACTAATGGTTTAAAAAAGAAAAAAAGTAAAGTGTCCTCTTCAGACCTTGCGATCTATGGGGCAGATGATGTTAAAATCATCTGTTTCTTTCAGTAAAAGAAATTACAAAAGTTATATAATATAAAAAACACAAACCTATATATACAACAATATATATAGTATAGGTAGTTCGTGAATGACGTCACGCAAAAAAATGACTTTCCGCCCCCCTCCTTGTTAGTCACAAATTCTCAGACTCCCCCTCCCCCCTCTGCGTCACGTCACAAAATATTTTTTTTCAAATTATTTATTTCTATTGTGGCTGTGCAGAACTTGATGTCTGGATGGCTCTTTATGCATGTCTTTTGCTGCTTTGATTAATCTTACTGGGACCGTTGTGACATGTTTCTTGTCGTCGATTGTTATTACATTTCTAGGACTGAGGTGATAATAGACTGTCGATCTACCAACTTGAAATCCTTCTCGTTTCAGTTCTTAAGTCAACTGATCCAGAGTCTTGATCATTCGCAGTGTTTTGCATCTACGCTTATCGTCCGCTGCGCCACCATAAGTTACAATTGTTGTTATCGTTTCCAAAAAATTAGTTTAGTTTGGCTTTCAACTTTTTTTTCGTGAACCTTCAGCTTGGCTGTCAAATCTGGATTAGTTTAAATCGCTTCGTCTAAAGCTCGTTTAGACACAATCGGGCCTCTTGCTGGTGTATGTGATTGTCTTCTCGAATCTTTGGTTCACTTTCGAGGCTCTGCTTTTGCTTTTTAAGATCTATGATCTTAAGATACTCTCCGTCCGTCGCCATGCCGCAATTATCTTTCAAAAGGATCGTAGTTAAATCAGAGTTGACAGCTTTTGTTTTAAATCATCTTGTGCTGGACATTTGAATTTCTTCTCACCACTAGTACCACTTGAACTTGATTCATGAATGACTAGATTTCGAAGTAGCAGCGCTGGATTGTGAAGTAGCAGAGCTGGATGATATCGTTGCAGCGCTGGATGATGAAGTAGCAACGCCGGATGATGTCGTTGCAGCGCTGGGTGATGTCGTTTCACCGCTGGATGATGAAGTAGCAGCGCTGGATGGTGAAGTAG
>JADKLZ010058731.1:53395-77322 GCA_021533235.1 Biomphalaria straminea | reverse complement strand
ATATATGTTTTTATAAAATAAATTTTGGGTTTTTAAATGCAAATAATTCGTAAAATATTAATATTTTCCACATATTAAATTTTGCAAAAATTCTGCAAAAACAAAAACAGAGAAAATCCATGAATTCTTTGTTCATTAATTTCTATTAAAAAACAAACAAACGCAATAGCTAAAGAACTAAGTGACGAGGTATAGTAGTGTTCACATAGAAGGTTTATCAAACATAACAGCACAAAAGATTATGTTGACTATACAAAAGAAACACGAGATAGTGATTTTGTTTTCCTAATGGACATATACGTAGAATATTATTCTTTAAGCTATTTTGTTCAGCACTTGTACTTACATGGACAAATGTTTTTGTATCTATTTTTCTGTTTATTTTCTTTGTTTAATCCTATTTCTTGAGTTACATTCGTCGCTGCAGGAATTCTCTGGCAATATTGAAAAAAAAGGATACATAACAGTGGAAGAATGGCGAACAAAAACACAATAAAAACATAAAGGAACATTACTCGATCAATATTCTAGGACAAATTTGTACAAATGCTCTTTCTTCCATAGTGCTATGGAATGGTTTACCTGAGCCAGCCAGGAAAACTAATGACTTTGCAGAATTTAAGTCATAGTTTAACATGCATAACGTGTAGGACGTAGTTATCTTTTTTGAAGCATGTATTGTACAAGATACTATAACACATTAAGAAGTTTAAAACAGATATTCAGAAAAAAAAACGTTAGATTTGATATAAAATAATTATTATTGATAGAAGTACACTAATGGAACCTTACTCGCGCAATGCTATGATAGGGAATAACATTTTGAAAAATGATTTTTAATAAATGTTTCAGAAGGAAAACATAAGTATTTAATTTAAGCATCTTATCACAAGAGTTTTTCATTTTTCCATTGACTTTTGGCTTTTTTTTTTGTTGTTTTTTGGAAGTGTTGCTTTTAACAAGATTGAATCAAAAAGCTCTTTAAAAACGCGGGTCTAGAGTCTAATCTTTCTCCAGTTCGCAAAAGCGGAAAGACGAGCAATCATAATGTTTAATTTTGTTTTATTCTAATAGAAAACAGAACCGCTTCAAGACATCTATCCGTAATTGAGGATGATGTTACTATGATCAAGCTTATCCCGGTTCTACGTCACATTAAAGACGTTAAAGACCTTAACACTTCAGTGTCGATCTGTTCTTATCTTACAAAAGAAATGATGAATTGTACAATGAAATAGATGAGGATCATATGGCACTCCTGCTAGAAAAGGACGTGAGGAGTGCTTAGCAGTGACCATTTCAATTAATATTCTCTTTTTATTAGTTGTATTAAAATCCTTCCTTCAGGGAACATCTTGTATAATACAGACGTTACTTAAAAAATGAAGATAATTACGTCCTACGCGTCATGCTATCAGTCATGCATGTTAACCAATGACTTAAATTCTGCCAAGTCACTGGTTTTACTGACTAGCTCAGGCAACCCATTTCCAGTACGAGAAAAAAGAAGAAGAGGCAGACAGAGAAAGCAATGGGAGGACAAGATAAAGGAATGGACGGGCATACCATTGAAAGATGTTGTAAACAAGGCAAAAGACAGGTAGGACTGGAGAAAGACAAGTCTTGCATGGTGCTCCAACCGTCCAACAGGCTTAGGGATAGGTAAAGGTAAAGTAAAAATACAAATACAACAAATAATCTGGTGATAATTGAATCCATAGCATTCATGCACGTGAGGCAGTGGTGGCTGAGTGGTTAAACGTTTGACTTCCTAACTGAAAGGTCCCTAGTTTAAATTTCAGTAAAGACTGGGATTTATAATTTCGGGATTTCAAAAAACAAAAGGCGGCTTGTGCTGGCCAAATGACACCCTCGTTAACTGTCACAGATACTGATGACCTCTACATCATCAGCTCCATAGATCGTATGGTCTGAAAAGGTTAATTTATTACTTTTGTTTAGCCACACGTCATATTGCCAAATTATTATAACAAACAAAAATAATTAAAAAAGTTAAAGGCCTCTTTTTTTTTTGAAAAAAAAACAACAACACACTAAAATAAACAAGCGACAGAGAAAAAAACACGCTTTTAAAAACAAAGTTGATACAAGTGAATAAACCGCTAGGTACTTCCATTTATCTAAAAATTACAAGGATTATTGTCGGTCCTTCTTCTATATAAAGATAAAATTAATTAATTAGTCAAAAATGACTAATAATTTATTGGTTAATTTTTTGCATTGAAAAGAAATGAAAATTGGAGAAAAAAAAACAAATTCTTCACCAGACAGTCAGATATAAAGACAGACAGAATGAGTTGATATAATCTATATAAAAAGACACACGTAAAATTAAAATAATCTTATACTTGAAAAACAAGATTAGAGCAATATAAACGTAATCAGAAATAGACTACTTGAAAATACATAGAAAGCCAATGCATCGCATTAACCTTTATTTGAAATATTTTGGATCAAAGGAATCCAGCTCCCGTCGCCTCAGTGTGGCATCTCCGTTGAAACATTTGCCTGGAGAAGCGGAAAGGCTAAAAACGAGAGCAAACAAGGCTCCCAATGAGCTACCACAGATATGATCTAGCGAGTGTACATGCGCGTGGTGGGTATGTGAACACCCCCCCCCCATTGCTTTGTTCCCGAACTGGATCATACTAGCGGTGATGGTTTTCCCAAGTGGGCAAACACATTATAGGCATATGGAGTCCTCCTCCGTGGGTCAGGCCTCCGGCCTCGCATGGGACTGGGGAACCCGTGTCGTTGATTCAGGGGACAGTGTCCTAATGACCAGACGGATGTGATTAAATGACAGAGGGGTCGGGGAAGAGCCGATTCATGGGTCACATGGTTCATAAAAGGATATGCGGTCATCTCGAACCGTACGTGGATATCTCAACTGACCAATGGCACAGCTGAAGAACTAGGTATAAAATGTGTCAAGTAAAATCATATTAGCTAATATGAAATAAATAAAAAGAAATGTTTTTAAGAAACTAAAAAATGATGTCATTTGCTTGCTATTTATAAATAGGAATAATTTCCAGGCTTACCTCGAACTGTGTTTTATAAAAATCGTTGTTTTTAGACTTTATTAATGAGTTTAAACTTTCAATGGCGATCAGTGTGTCCATTTTATCATCTTTAATCATGCTGTAGTGATGATTTAGTTCCGTGAATTCTTTGTAGCCATTTCTTACATCATCTAGTGAAGACTTATACAGGTCTTGTTTTAACGAGACAATAAAAGCCTTATATGAATTTACAAGTAATAATAACTTTAGAATTTTAATATAGACTGTCCATAGCAAAAAAAAAAAAAAAACATATCTCGATATATAAAAGATGTCAGAAATATTTTTTAAAGACAAAAGACAGGGCTGTCTTGGTCGTTTAGGGACACATTTTTTTCGATTATATGAACATGTAATATGTTATTTCAATATTTTACTTATTGATATCAATTTTGCTGCTTTTGTATTATGATTAAGTCATGTGAACAGTTGTCTTTCCAAATAATGTAAATTGCATCATTTTTAAGCAACGTCCATAATAGTTTATAATACCAATTCACCTACATTTTATCCACTACTTGTTATCAAAATTTTCCTACAAAACGTCATAACTACTAATTTACAACCTTTTTTTTTCTTTTTATTTCTGAACTAATGTTCTACGACAATCGTCGGGTATAAACAATAGAGCAATCCATACTATGGGAAATATTCACTAAAGAATTATACAATTTAAGATGTTTGTTTTTTTTTTCAAAATTTTTCACAATTTTGGATTTTGTCTTGAGCGATGATACTATTTCGAAAAAAATATTAAGGTCAAATTAAAATGGGGTTACTTAGTTTGTAATTATTTTCCAAAAGATATACATTAATAGTCAAATCCAGTCTTTTTTAAGAACCGTGTCCACTAAGGTTTTTGTGTGTGTTTACGACCTTGCTTTTAGATGAAAATTGTGGAAGCCGAATAGTAGAATTAAAAAGCTCCCCTTCCCTCAAACTCACACATTAACAATTAACACTCATTTCTATCAATACAATAGATAACTTTATTTCTTTTAGTATCAGGGAGTTAAATGACTTGTTGCTGTCTACATATGAAAAAAAGGCTTTGCTTGTTAAATGCTGCTGCGCTTGCTATAGAAACGAAAGTTTGACGACATAACTCTATTTTGCCTTGGCAACGCTTCCCTGACCAATAGGCTAGTAAAACAAAACTGAAGCTGGGATGTCTAATAAATGGCGTGGCTGTATGAGAGCCTTAAAGCTACACTCGCCGTTCCTCAAGGAGACCTATAAAATAGACACAGCACGCCCCTTTAAGGAAAATTCGAGGCGATTCCCTAAAGTGCTCGACCTTTGGTGTTTTGGTTTTGAAGCTATAGGAAATATGGATGTGATCTATTCACATCTGCTTGCATGCCAGACAGAACAATTGTTCAGAAAGGAAGCGTTTTTTGACCAGTTTTGTCTACCAGGCAGTAGTTCTTACAAATTTTCTGTCTGAAGCGCACATTTCTGTCCGAATTTTCTGGATTCTATAAAGAGGGCAATTACAGCTATTGTTTAACAATACTACGCATGATTCATTATGAATATAACATTGCAGGAATTCATAAACGTATTTGTACTGTAATTTCTACGTGGAAAGCTTGAGTGTTACGGAGTGTGTGTGTCTGTGCGCGCCTGTGAGAAGAGGCAAGTGATTGGTTTTGAATGATAAAATATAAGTGGAATTGTCTTCAATGATGTTAGAATGCGACTTAAGAACGTGAGACTGAAAAATATGTTTTATTTTTGTTTTGTTTAAAATAGCATTTTATATTATTATTAAAGTCTAATACATTTATTTCATTTGGTTTGGTCTATACTGAAGTAAACGTTTTATTTAGTATTGTTGACAAAGTAGTTAGTCCACGTTACCAGTTAAGATAGATATAATAAGCATACAATGGTTCCATTGTCTAGCAGCAGTTTGGTGCCACGAGTCTACCAATGTCCACAAGAGTAAAAGGCTACATTTTTTAAAAGCTTTTATGAGTATGTACTTACCCCTAAATACTATCCCATATAATCGATTACTGCATCTCAATGGTTAAAACCATTAAGATTTGTTTAAATTTGTATAAAAACTTTATTTAATTATAGCATCGAGACTCTAAAAGGACCTACCATTATTCCCTTTACTTAATACTGCAAGATTTAGGTGGCCATTAGTCTCTCTTGTTGACTTCGCCATTCTTTTTCTTCTAAAATAAACAAAATATTTTTTTTAAACTGTAGTCTTATTTTTTTTTAAATATTGAAAAATCTTAAACAAATAAGAAAATACAAATTAAACCACCTTGGAAAACATTTTTATAGCTATTTTCAACATTAAATTTGTGTGTATATCTGTAGCACTGCAGATTTATGATGCATCGATATTACTAATGAATATAACAAACAGATAAAGGCAGTGACTTTATTAAATAAATTAATAATGCAGTGGAATAGTTAAAGTATGAAGCATCTATATATTGCAACAGATGACGTCATCCCTAGTTTTTGATATAACCATAAGGTCTCCTGGCAACATAAACAAACAAAAAAAAAAAAAAACAAATATAAAATATTGGACCGTCCTGCATTGGAAAAAAATTTCTACCCATGGCAACAGACAGATACAAATGAAAAAAGCGGTAAACAGATATTGTGTGGTGCCCCAACGGTGCAACATACTAAAGGATTGGTCCGACGATTTAGTTAATGTCATTGTCATTATCGGTAATACCTTTGTAAAACTAAATCACTTGATTCAAAATTTTTTCTAATGTGTAACCATTGGTCATAAGTGTTTAATTAATTTCATTATTTATTGTAGCACTTAAATTCAATGATTTATTATATCCTAAAATGAACTAGAAAACGTTATTTCAAATTGTAAGTAGGCTAATACATTTGTCTAACCTCCATAATATCACGATTGCTATGATAATTATTATCACAACTATTCCTGCTACAATGGGTCCTACAATGACACCAACGGATCCCGAAGAATCTTGAGGTTCTGAAAGTTAAACAAATAAATCTCACTGAGACAAAAAAAAGGAAAGTTATGGAGAGATATTACGTTTTGATAAAGTAATAAAAAAAGGCTTAGGTGCATTTAAAGTAATTAGTCTTACATGTGTTTGGAAAGTCTTTTAATATAACATAATTCACTCTAATAAGAAAATATAATTTAATGGCCCTGAACATTCTAAGACTAGATGATGATGCAGCATTAAGTGTATCTATCTTTGGGGTTTAAAGCTTTAATGATTAGCCTTATAGTTAATTTTCTTAAGGATTGGTTATATTGACAAAACTTTTACTTTAAGGGGCTTTTAATGACTTAGAAATTGCTTAAAACGTATAGTTATGTGTCGCAGCTGGCACTTCTTAGCCACGTGTAATACTGAACTCCTAATCTTTGGACTTGAAGATAATTCTTCTAAATATTATAGCTGAGCGTGAGTGACGTAGTTAAATGTACTATTAAAAAAAGGGGCATACGGTTAATTTTGATAAGTGATAGAGGGAGAGAAAGAGAGAGATAATGAGAAAGAGGAAAGGATACAGAGGGGAATAGAGTTAGAAAGAGCGAAAGCATTGGGGAGACAAAGAAAAGGATAGACATTGCGTGAGTAAAGGGAAAGAGTGAGAGATAGAGAGAGAAAAAAAGATAAAAAAGGAAGAGAGAGTGAGAGGGGGAATGAGAAGAGGGAGAGAGGGACAAAGAGAAAGAGATAAATGGAAAGAGAAAGAAGGGAGAGAGGAATGATAGGGAGGAAGAGAAAGGGAAAGAGAGAAAGGGAAAGAGAAAGAAAGACAGAAAAATGGAGAAAGGAGGAGGAAAAGAAAGAGGAAGGGAGAGAGAGAAAGATACAGAGATGGAGACAAGAAGAGAGATAGAGAGATTGGTCATTATAAATCTCATCAGACGGTGCTTTGTACAGTGTTCAGAAATATTACGATCAAAGCTTTTTCGAGTCTTGAACAAAGAAAATAGTTTCGACCGATTGCCAGAAATAAAAAAATCGGTTCGTGATTGACCAATTTTTAAGTAGATATTCCATTAACTAGCCGATCTTTATTTTTTTTTTGGGGGGAGAGGGGGTTTAAAAAATATGTAAATTTGGAGAGTATCTAGGGGAACAACCTGAGATGGACTTGACAATGGATTAGTAGTTTGACTTAATTCAAAAAAATATACAATACAATAGATACAATTATAGCCAACTTTTAATAAAAATCTTAAACTAACAAGTTAATAAAGCACAAAAAATTTACTAGCCAGGCTACAAGGTGAATAAAACAGGATGTTAAAAATATTTGATAACAGTATCAAACTAAGATATTGTTTCATTGTCACCTAGGCAAATATTAACATCAATACATGTTAAATATGCAATAGAAATTAAAAACATTGGAGTTATATATAAAAAGGACTCTAAAATAATATAAAAAAGAGTATTGATTGATTATTTGACTCTAAAAAACACCAGAAGTCAGTGCGTATTTAAAGATATATAGAATAGAAGTAACAACCGTTGGCTGTATCATGCCTGTATGGTCGTGCGGAATGCGTTTTAAACTATCCACTATTATCTTGGAGTTAAGCCTTTCAGAAGCATTTCCCATGCAGCACTGCGAAAAATTGGGGCTCCGAGGTCAGGGCGGTCTTAGGCCACTGCAACCTATGCGGTCGCAGTGGGCCCCGCGCTTTCATAGACCCCGCGCTAATTCTAGGTGTAATTATTAAATTGCAAAATATATACGAAATATTCATGGAAATCTCCTAAATTTATTAAAATCTCCTGAAAAATCATTAAAACTTCTGAAAATAGACAAAATTGTCATTTGTGGGTGTCATTCATTTTGAAAAACGCCAACCCTACGAGCGATAAAAGAAAAAAGGCAATGTCAGCTTTCGTGTAATAGAATGTAATAATCGTGAGAATATTTACCTTAATCGAAATTTCCAATACCTTATTTACTTTTATAGTCACTGGCATATAAATGTGTCATAGTATACAAGGCTCGTTACGTCAAGTAAATTTGATAGCAATTTTTTACTTTTCTAATATAAAATCTTAATTTTCACTAATAATCCTTTATTCCCAACCAGACTAGGCCCCGCGCAATCAGTTTCGAATAGGGCACCGCAATCGCTAGGACCGGCCCAGTCGGAGGAAAAAATCTTTAAGGCAGAAAGAAAAACTGAGACATGTAAAACAAATAAACAATAGCACAACAAAATAGAACTTACGTTTGCTACAAATGTCTCCTTCATAGCCAGCGATACAAGAACAGGAACCATCTACATTGTTACACGTTCCATTCAGGCAATTTGAATGACAGGGGAAGGAACAGTTTAGTCCATACATGCCTTGATCACAGGCTTTAAGAAAACAGTTTTAATTAATGTTGTGATGTGACCTCTTGGGAGTTTAAAAAGAAAATAGAATCTAGGAATGCGCTTAATTTTATCATATCTAGCCTTACTCATTTGTCTAAAAGTGTGTAGCTAATAGTTTTAAACATATTGACTCAACGTATTAAATTATTCCTGTAGCAGTAAATGAGATATTAGCTCTAAATAGATTATTTTGTCTAGAATCTATATGTGTTAAGTTTGACTAATTTATTGTCAATGTTTGTAAGTAACGTAAAGAGATAAACGGATCCACCGGAGCCGCTGTCAATGCGTTTTTCTTGATTTTTTTGTTCCGTGATTTTTTTATTTTTTTTTTGTTATTGATTCATTTTTAGCTCAAATTTAAAACAGGTTTAAATGCATAGTAAATCATTACAGAAATTAAGACAAAATTTATTTAATTTTTTAGAATAGATACAAAACTTATTTTTGAAGTCAATTTCATGAATTTGCAAAATCTAAAACATAGTTTGAGTATTACATAGCACCTATGAACATAACATTGTTTATGTCACCTACAAACACACTCACACTAGGGAGTAAGCTCTGGAAAATGAACCGACTGAAGTCCTATCTATAAAGTATTAACTTGTACCTTCATAATGGCTATCAATTTTCATTAGATTTATAAAGACCATTTCAGTGTATGGTACATTTTTAAGACCATGGCAATGTTCAATTGACTTATAAAGATAAATAAATTTTAAGTACATTCATAAAGATCAAATGAATGTTTAGTATATTTATAAAAACCCTGACAATCTTTAATATTGTTTTGCAGAAAAGTGTGTGAAATTTTTTAAAGTAATAAGCGTAATTTTGACTATAAATATGTTTTAGTTTTTAGATTTGTCCACAGCTATTTTCAGTGCACCACTACAATGAAAGTCTTGCTGTGTCATACAGCTGTGGACCAGGAAAAACTACCGGCCAAATTTAAAAAAAGTAATTATTAAAACAGTTAAGTTTCTCGAAATTATATAATTTATCTAACTAAATTAAGCAAAAAAAAAAGTCAAATAAATAAGAAGTAATCACCTTTTGTACAATCTGTTTGTTGGTACCCAGCATTACATCCTTCCAAACACGTACCATTTGTAAACATGCAGTTGTCGTTGACACAATGACTACTACAACTTTGACTACAATTAATGCCCCACATCAATTCTAAACATTCTATAGGTATAAAGAAATAAAGTCATTTTGTTAAGCTTGGGTTCTTTACATTTGAAATGGACTTAACATTACGTATCACATTAAAGCCTAACTTTCCCCATTCATAGCGTCATATTCATTTCAATCACTTCTATGACAGTCCACATAACCGATGAAAAACATTAGATTTGAATAAAATCGATCCCCGTGTTATGAAGTGTAGGTTGCGAGTGCATGTTAATGATGTTATAGTATGTCTTTGTAACATAATTTCTAAGTTTTGGTTGAAAACAAAAGCATGGTGTAACCTCGAGATAGTTCAGCGCAGTTGAGGTTATAAAAAGAAAAGTTAAATTTGAAGTAAGTAAGCGAAAGAAAAGCTTGGGCCAAATTCAATTTTTGAATATTTTTTTACAAGGTATAACTACATCATTTGTGTGTTTACATACATTGAAGTTCAAAGCTGTGTAGGCCTAGATCTTTATTGTAACGCAGTGATGCCCATAATCGGCCCGAGGGCCGAATCGAGCCCGTGACGTGCTTCCAATACGGCTCGCCAATATGTCGGCATAAAATATAGAAAATACCCACCCCTTTATAAAATGTAAAAAAATATATCTCTACCTACGTTAGGGTCTTCACTTTATTTCTTCTGATGGATTCGTACCAAAGCATTTAACATTTATGCGTTCATGAAATGGAACCCTGAATATAGAATCTACTACGAAATATGAATGGATATTTACCAAGCTAGCCAACACGTTTGTGTTTATAAACGAATGTTAGAATGTTAAAAATGTTAAAAAAAATAAAAACAAAAACAAATCATAAACAGAACTTACGCAATTATCCGAAGCGTAAAAAGAAATTTCAAATATATCCCAATAATTCAGTGTAAGTACTTAATCCTCGGTTCTCAAATAAAAGCGCTTTAGTTCAATTTTATTAAAAAATAATTTCATCATGTGGAAATTAAAATGGCATGCATTAGGTTGGGCATAACCGTTGTAACGGATGTATGTGTGTGTGTGTGTGTTGTACCTGATGTATTTCAACAGTACATCTTTAATAATCTTAGATGTTTATCTAATATATACAATGTCACAAACAAAGAAGAAAAAGGTGAGTGTCCAGTAACTAAGTTTACTCGTAATGAAATGGAATAATAAGCTTGAATACAAAATGAGCCACAGTCGAGTCAGTCACTAAATATGACGGTATACCTTTAAAAGCCTAGCAATAACTTAAAAGTCTACATCAATAACCTCTAACTCAATTCCTATGTCGTCACTAATCTAAACTGTCTAACAATCATTATATGACTTGTCTTCGATTCCGAGGATTAATGAGAAATGCAGTATTTCCCATGGCTACGCAGCCTCAGCAGTACCTACATATTTTGCCACATACAGGGCAAGCATAACCATTGTCCGCCTGTGGTCGATTAAGATTTTGCCTTCGCCGTCTGCGCCTGTCCTCAGCAGCGGATAACTGTCTAACAATATACAACATAAAGGTGGTCTTAATCTAGCTCTATTCAAGCTCTGAATTAAGAACAAGTTATGCCAATAAACAGAAGCGTAGCTAGGAATTTTACATCCTTTTGGGGCCGGGTGGGGCTTGATCTCTTTGAAAGCCCCTTCATTTTGCGTAATATTTATTTTTTAATGTAAAAAACACTCATTTGGTGTTGCCCCTAAAAAGAGGGCCCGAGGGGATTTTTAACATATCTCCAATCCTCTCCACCCTAGAAACGGCACTGGCCCATACATGTTTAGTTGGACTAGTTGGAGCTTCAACCCAACAACCATATATCAACATTTGTAAAGCTAATATAAGGGTAGAAGATTCCAGAGCTGGATAGGAACCACAGTGACAAGTGCAAGAAATGTCCTGACTGATCTATTAAACTAAATGTAAAATATGTAAATAAACATGAATGTCTTACTTTTAGTGCAATCAGGTAGTCGGTACCCAGATTCACAACCACCATAGCAAATACCATCTGAAGCCTTACAGGTTTTGTTGACACAATGACTACTACAACTTTGACTGCAATTGATACCCCAAGTTGAGTTTGAACATTCTATGAAGAAGAAATAAAGTCAATGCAAATATCTGATTTATAACAGTAAGACAAAGTAAATGCGACCGAGCCTCGCTCAGTTGAATAATTTGTTAAGGAAAGTTTTATTTTCTCTCACTTTGGAAACCCTTTTGTAATGACGAAAAGTATAGATCGATTAAAGACTTTCAATTTGAAGAGTTGCTTTTATGTTCTGTTCTTTGAGATTTAAATGGATGCCCTTGCAGTCAAGAAAAACTGCAACTCGCGAGGAGTCGTTTTACATTGCATCTTTTGCGTGAAGCTATTGGCCTATTATTGGTTTGGAAGAAAGTGTTTGCAGTGTAACTCTCCAAATGGTTACGTTCAGACATTTAATATTGCAATTAGTAAAATCACTATGACTTTGTAGAAAACATTATCTGATGTAAAATCTCTAAGACATAGGGTAAATCATAGACTATATAAAAATAAGTGACGCACAATTACCAAAAATAAATCAAATTAATTGTTCGAAAAAAAAATGTCGGAGCAGAAAATTATATATTTAATATATATATATATAAATAAATAAATAAATAAATACCAGCAAAATAAAATATTACTCTACTAAAAAGTTATATAAGTGGTCTTTACTTAGGTGAAAAGTCTCATAAAATCTACAATAAAGTAAGAAAGAACCTTTTTCAGACCTATATATTAGATCTATAGATTTAAAGGTCATATGTTTATGAGATCCATGTGACCAGCACAGCAACCTTTTTAAAAAAAAACGTATGGTTTCCATTATACCTGTGAGGACTCAGAAGCACCCTAAGGATTCCGTAATAATCATTTCAGTTTTCACCAGGATTTGAACCTGGGACCGTTTCGAAAGTCAAGCGTGATTACTCGGCCACCGCACAATTCTTAGCCTACAATAAGATGCTGAGCAAAAGCATTATTAGATTTATCGATTTACTAAAGCATTACTGTAATAGAACAGAACAGTTTAAGTGTAGTGCTGTAATGTATGAATTATTCGATTTAAAATTAGTTTTACGATATTGAAAGATTTAAAAACAGTAAATCATTAATTCATTCATCAAACTGTATTTGAGTGAGGGCTTGAGAGGTTTAAATCCTCTCTTGCAAAAGCCATGGACAGAAACCCTGCTGTCTTGCGTAGTGCGTAGGGGTCACCATACATGTCGAGTATTTTTGGTTTTCCCAGTAATAATAATATACTTATATAGTAAGTAATATAGCTGTCGGTCTTAGGTTTTCCAATGTGACCAACTAGATGAAAATTTATTTCTAATAGATATGCAAAGATCCTTGTAATTATTTGTTTAACTATTCAATAAATACCCGCTGACGTTGGTGGAAATGAGCTATGGATTGTCTGGCCTGCATACCGAAATTCAATAATTAGATTAATGTATTTGAAAAAAAAAAACAACAGTTTTTTTCTATTGTAGCAAATAAGTATTTTTTTTTTAACTAGAAACAGTCAAACTTCTAGGGAAATGTGTTTGAGCCGTCATCAAAGTCGTTGTCCATGCAGGATCAACGTTTTTGTTTTCAACTTTTTCTTTATAAATTCCAATAAATATAGAATTACAAAAAAGCTCTATGTTAATTTTTGTATTAAAATTATATTACACTCATTTCTAATTTTCGCTGAATGTATTATCAATATCTCTAAATTGTATACTCTCATAAAAGTCTTACCAGTAGTACATTGAGGTGGATCGTTGTATCCAAGACATCCTTGCGTACATTCTCCAGTCTTAGGGTCGCAAGATAGATTAGCGCATTTGTTACTGCAAATGTTGCTACAATTAATTCCCCAGTTTCCTGTTTTGCACACTTTAAATATATAATATATATATATATATATATATTAATTATACAAATTAGAATTCCACAAATGTTAACCATTTAAAAAAAAATTAAAGTAACAAATAAAACTTTTTAAAAAATATACTTTCTTCTTCAGGCGATTCGTAAGAGTGATAACATTGGCCTTCTTAACTAATGAATGATAAACAAGTTTACAAAGACAGTTTGTGTGAATCACAAATTCAAAATCGGCACCCGAAAATTTGGACCGAGGGAGGTAAAAAGGCAGATTTAAAAAATTTCAGAAAGAACATCAAAATGATATTATATGTAAGACAAATTTGAGAGATCTGGAAAAATAACGTCTACAGATCTTGTGTGGTGCCCAGCGATACAGCAGACCAAATGATAGGTGAAAGTGTGAGTATAGTTAGACGTGAACCTTGCGTTACTGATGTCTTATAAATCTAATTGTTTTGTAAAGTGTCAATCTCTTTTTCTTCTAGAAAAAAAAACGTTTCAGTTAAAATAAAATACTAAATAGGAAAACAATGTGTGAAAAAGATGGATGGAATATTGTTCAGAGTTGTAAAATTTTGAAATCTCAGGAGACACAGTGATACTTAATGTCCCGGCAGTTTCCAACATTGACGACTATCCAATTCTTCGCACGGAAGTAGCAGCAGCAGTAAAAACCCTGAAAATAGGGAAAATGGGCCGAAGTTGACAACATTCCTGGTGAGCTTCTACATGCGGGAGGAGAAACTATGATAAACGCACTCTCTACGATTTGCAACAAGATCTGGCAATTAGGAGAATGGCCCAAACATTGGACCCCAATAAATCGTCATAACCCTTCCAAAGAAAGGCAATTTACAACTCTGCTTAAACTATCGCAGCAGCAGCCTTATAAGCCATCCCAGCTAAGTACTGTTACAACTTGTATTAAGCCGGCTAAAACTGATAGCAGGCACCATCATATCAGTAGAACAAGCGGGTTTTAGACAATGTAGCAGCACAACAGAGCAAAACCTAAACCTCAGAATACTCTGTGAAAAATATCTCCAACACCAAGAGAATCTTTTCCATGTCTTTATTGACTTCAAGAAAGCTTTTGATCGAGTATGGCACGGGGCACTCTGGGCAACAATGGAAAAGTGCAACATTAATAAAAACATAAAGTTATCCAGAACCTTTACAAGGATGCCACCAGTGCGGTGTACTTCAACAATAATATTGGGGACTGGTTCAAAACCACAGTTGGAGTAAGACAAGGCTGCCTACTTTCACCGACACTCTTCAATATCTTCCTTGAAAGGATAATGGAGGATTCCCTCGAGGGCTATGAAGGTACTGTCAGCATCGGAGGAAGAAGAATTACAAATTGCGCTTCGCAGATGACATTGATGGCATAGCATGAACAGAAGAAGAGCTAGCTGACCTGGTGATGCGCATTGACAATACTTCCGCAGCATACGGCATGCAAATAAATGCCGAAAAAAAAAATTATGGCCAATAACCAACAGGGCTTTAAAAGAGCATTAGTATTGGAGGTGAAAAGCTAACAAGTGTTAACAGCTTCAAATACCTCGGAGCTATCGTCTCAGATGAGGGAACAAAACTCGAACTATTGGCCCGATTAGCACAGTCCACAGCAGCCCTTTCAAAACTCAACATAATTAGGAAAGACAAGTGCTTAGCTCTCGGCACTAAAATCAGACTGGTGCGCTCCCTTGTCATGGCCACATTTCTATATGATTGTGAGTCTTGGACGCTGACTGCAGAGCTAGAGAGGAGGATCCTAGCAATGGAATTGAGATGCTACAGAAGGATCCTAGGCATCACATTCAAAGTCCTCATCACAAAAAAAGAGATTAGAGATTAAGTCACTGCAGCAATCGTCTGATTACCTGCTAACAATTGTAAAAAAAAAATGGAAGCTTAACATCTATGGAAACATTACAAGATCTGCGGGGCTTGCAAAGACCTTCATTCAGGGAACAGTACGGTCAGGTAAGGTTACAAATATAGTGAATTATGATCTGACCTACCAAAGAGGCTCCCGTGTTTTTGTTTTTATTAATAGTGAAAAGTTGTAAAAATGGTGTATTTTTATGAAAAAAAATGCTTGCGTAAGTGATTTAAAAAAATAGATTTCCGCTTTCAGACAAGAAAAAAATAGCAGTTGCATCAGAACTTTAAATAGTCTAAAAGTGTTGATGTCGGATTTACTATATATTTTTTAGTTTATGAGATCTAAACGGGACGAACGGACAGACAGACATATATTTCACACAAAACTAAAAGCCTCTTTTCCCCTTTCGGGGACCGCTAAAAAGAAAAGAAAACAATAACAAAAATAAAAAAATTGTAAATAAGAAAATAGTTCCTCTTTGCAGGTTATAGTGCGTCAGTTTTTTTTGTTGTTTTTTTTTCTCTTAATAACTAATGAATATTAGAATTTAAAAAAAAAAAGAACATTTTATTCCCCCAACCTCAAAAGAATACTACTAGCTTGCATAGTATTAAAAAATAGGCGTATAGGCGTTTGAGTGTAGACTGAAAAGACGATGCGCAAAACTTTCCTGACCATTAATTTATTTTAGTGTTGAATCAATGATGCCTTTTATAGGAAATTCAAGAATGCGATTGTGTTTTCAAAACCGTTTGCTAGATCTAGATCTAGTTCTGTTGCCAAATTTAATTTATATATTTTTTTTTACTTCGAATAATTGAAAGCAGTGGAACTAAAGTCTTTCCTGAGCGGCAAAAAACCGAGTAATTTTTTCTCTGCGATATGCACCAACTGTTAAATTTCAAGGAAAATCGTTAGGGCCGTTTTTGAGATCAGCGACTTGGTTGATTTTTCAATGAAGTTGTGACTTAGAGTATATGATGTTGTAATAAAAATAAAAATTTTACCCTTCACACCCTTCCCCCTAAACTGTCAAACCAATTCGTTGAAGCCGATTTGAAGGTCCGTGTCCAGATAGGTTCCAGGTTTTGATCATGAAGAGTTTGCAAACTAATCAGATGCATTTTAGTAATTTGATGTATACTTATACAGAAATGCAAAAAAAAAAAAAAAAAAAAAAAAACATACCTTGAGTACAAGCTGGTGGATTGCTAAAACCAAAACAAACAGTATTGCATAATCCAGTATCTCTATCACAACTGGTAGGACAGGAAGTCGAACAATTTTGTGTGCAAGGAAGACTCCATTTACCGGGAGGGCATTCTGGAATATATTTTTATAGATAAAAGATGGAAATCTTGTTTGTTTACATATGTTTAATTAAACAAAATTATTTAGTATTTAATATAAATGATAATCAAATAAAAATGATTAAATTAATATTTGGTTTCATTTTTTTTTAATTGTAAAATAAAATGTTGTAAGAAAAACAGTAACAGTAGATAGTAGTTTTAATAAAACAGCACTATTTTTCTTTATGTCTATAATTAAACAGTTTTTGTAATATTCTATGGACAGGTAAAGAATAATTATAATATTTATAATAATAGCACTAATCTGTAAGGAAATTGATCTTACAATTTGTGCATTACACGAAACAAAACATTATAACTAGAAAAAACAATGTACATTCATGCCAGACTCACTGACAATTTGCATGTTATTTTTTTATATTAGATTGTTTCTATTTAATTATTAAAATAGAAACTTATCAATTTGTCTTTGATTTTCCTGATAGTTTCATGCAACATGTTTTTTTTTTATGTTATAAAGGCATTAGAGAAGACTGCTGATGTGCTGTAGGGCTGCCACTATGTTAAGTCGAATAGACTGTAGCAAAAGAAAAACTGGTCCAAGAACAGATAAATTGACGACAATGAAAAGACAATTCAGAAACACAAGAGCAGGAACAACTTATTACACTTTTGCAGTTGTACTCGCAGTCGTTATTTTAAGATCCTTCAAACAATAACAGCTAGGTACTGTTACGGAAGCAGAATATTTGTATGTAATATTTTCGATGACGATTACTTTAGACACATGCAGTGCGTCTCTCTAAAAAAAACTTTGAACTTAACCAATAAAGTCGAATACAATTGCAATGGACGAACCAAACTCTCAAAGACATCTGCTCAGTACTTGATATCTGCAGTTTCATCAACAAACCCAGCTAATGCAGCTGATTTATGGTACTGTTGCTTGTATTTTTTTTTTGGTTTCCAGTGCTCCGTGGACTCATAGCAATGTTTTCACTCGGACGAAGGCTTATGAAGAACTTTCTTGTATCTCTTCAATAGTAAATTGGTAAACGTGTTTCACCTGTTATTTTATAGAGCGCTTACAACAAACGCAACACGTTAATACAGTTACACTCTTTATTTTTGTTCAAAGAAACTATTACATTTAGTACATCAAAAGATAACTGGCAATGATTTTTCCATCAGGACAAAAATAAATTATATCATATTCTATACATTAGCTAAATAATAAATAGTTATCATGTGCAAATAATAAACAAACCATCACGGCCAACGGAATAGAATATTTTAAATCTAGTGCAAAGAAGTGCAAGCCTAAAATAAATCGTACATAGTCGAACATAAATTACAAATCAGCCTATTCTAATTTCCTACAATAATAACACATCTTTCCAATTGTACTTAATAATAATAATAATTATCTTTATTTTCCGTAAGGAAATTTGTCTTACAATTTGTGCATTATACAAAACAAAACATTATTTTAAAAAAATGTACATTCACACACCAGACTCACTCACAATTTACATATGAAAAGTTTACATTAGATTTGTTCCATTTAATGATCTGATTGCTAGAGGAACAAAAGAGTTGTTGTGTCTGTTTGTCTTTGCTATCGGTGGCTTGTATTTCTTTTGTGATGGTAAAATAAAATCCTGACCCAAAGGGTGATTTCTTATTTCTAGAATCTTTTTAGATTTTGTAAGGATGTTTTTCTCAAACAGCTGCCTTAATGGGGTTTGTTTTTTGCCAATGGCTTTACCAGCAGCATTTAGGATTCTCTAGAGTTTATTCTTAGTGCTTAGATTGCCATACCAGAAAGTGATATTAAAATGCAAAATATTGCCGATGTGAGCGTGATAAAACATAGCCAAGGCCTTTTCGCTAATATTAAAAGAGGACAGTTTTCTCAGTAATCGTAACCTTTGCTGCCCTTTTTTGCTGATATAATCTGTAATATCAGGTGGCCGAGCCTTGCTCGGTTAAATAAAAGCCCTGCCCAGCCTGACTGTCGGACAATAAGAAGTTCATACCGGCTTGCCATCCTTCCATCACAGTGGTGCTGCAGCCCGTGGCCTGCTTTTAGTTTTACACATCCCTTCATTCATGTCTCTAAATGCGTTCTTGTTTGGAAAGAAATATTTTAGTGTTCTATGGTAAGCCTAGTGACGTAAGCAGCGTTTTTTCCGTTTACGTCATGGAAAACTTTCATTCATAAATTATTCTAACCAAAATTAATGGTCTGCTTTTAGTTTTACACATCGCTTCATTCATATCTCTAAATGTTTGCAAAGAAATATTTTATTAGAGTTCTACGGTAAGCCTAGTGACGTAAGCAGCGTTTTTCCCGTTTACGTCATGGAGAACTTTCATTCGTAACTTTGATTCATAAATATATTGAAGCCAATATTAATTTTACAACGAGACATTTTATGTATCGAAATAACGGTCGAACTCGAGTTTTCCCGATGTGGCCAATGAGCTGAAAATTTTTTTCTCACTAACATTTAGATACGTTGAAATTTCAAAGAAAATCGTTAGAGCCGTTTTCGAAATAGAAGATATATATATATACAAGAATTGCTCGCTTAAGAGTATAGGATATCAGGTGGCCGAGCCTTGCTCGGTTAAATAATTTCATAACGTAGGTTACATACCCGAAGTCATTTTGGGAATTCTTTTATAATTACGAAAATGAACGATCGGATAAAAACTACTAATTCAAATAATTTCTTTAGTGTTCTGTTTGCTCTATATGTAAATTGGCACGTTCAGACATTTAATTTTGGAATTAGTATATTCAATTATGGCTTTAGTACGAAACATCGAGTGACGCAAATTTCTACGTTATTGGGTAAGACTGCAAAGACTTTCTTCCAAGCCAATAATAGTAGGCCTACGATAGTTTTACGCTGTCTAGACTGTAGGAGGATTTAAGAGACTTGATATTTAATCGCCATGTACAATTACATATAGAGCAAACAGAACACTAAAGAAACTCTTCAGATTATTTTACGGGATATGTGCCCTGCCCAGCCAGACTGTCAGACTATAAGAAGTTCATACCGGCTTTTGCCATCCATCTATCCCAGTGGTGCTACTGGTGCTACAGCCCATGGAAGGATATGGCCTGCTTTTACACATCTCTCCATTCAGATATCTCCTTGGCCTTTCGTCACCACGCCCTAACCCCAAGTTTTTTTTACTGAGGTTTATAGTTAAATCAAAAGTGGCTGCAGCGTACGCAAACTCGCGGTCGTGTAATCACCATTTCCTTTGTTTTGGTACGGGACATTAGACACTGAAGCATGAACACATGGTCATAATTTTACCAGCAAAATAATAATTTTAATAAGGCTTGACATCAAATCCGAAGATTAATGAGGAAATCTACACCGCTCTACGCAATTAAAGTGTAAACAATTTATAAGCACTTAAAACGCAATAACTAATCATACATCGGTACATTTAATTTCATTACTTTCCTTCCATAGTTCTATAATAAATCAATCTTCAATAAGATGGTGCGCAAATGTTTAATTAGGTCCATTGATACTTTAAAACTCGTTCTTGTTTGCATTGTAGTAAGGTAAGCCGAGTGACGTAAGCAGCGTTTTTCCCGTTTACGTCATGGAAAACTTTCATTCATAAATTGGAAAACTTTCATTCATAAATTCTCCATGCCATTCATAAAACCTTCAAACCAAAATAAATTTTTCGATAATGAGACATTTTTCAAACCGATATAACGGTCAAACTCGAGTTTTCCCGATGTGGCCAATGAGTCGAGAATTTTTTTCTCACTAACATTTAGATACGTTGAAATTTTAAAGAAAATCGTTAGAGCCGTTTTCGAAATAGAAGATATATATATACAAGAATTGCTCGCTTAAGAGTATAGGATTTGCTGTAAAATTTAATTTATTGTCTAAGATAGTACCAAGGTATTTGAAAGTTTGCACTATTTCAATGATCTCTCAAGCTACAGTTACAATATCATTTTCCTTCTTTTCCCTACGAAAATCGATAATCATTTCTTTATTTTTTTTTTACATTTAATAATAATAAAACATTATCTTTACAGTACTGTTCAATGTGGTCTATTTCTCTAAAATACTCGTTTACGTCTGAACTCTCTGAGAGCAGGAAAAGAAATGCCGCATCATCAACGAATTTTGTGAAAGAAGAAAAAGGACTATGGGATTGAAAATCATTGTTGTACAAAATGAACCATAATGGCGATGTCACAGCCCCCTGGGGCGCCCCTGTGTTAACTATGCGTGCATTTGATATAACATTGTTTACCCTAACCCTCTGAGGTCTCTGGGTCAAAAATTCATTAGCCAAAAGCATAATATATGGACTAATCCTCAATGCTTTCATTTTTTCAATTAGTAAATGAAGTTGTATTGCATTAAAAGCTGATGAAAAGTCAATAAAAAACAACTTCCGTAGAAGCCCTTCTTAAATTTGTTTAAATGTGAAAAAAAAGTGTTGCTACTCAGGTAAGACATCAATTTCTGATCAGTCTAGGCTAGTCTACAACAATATTAACTTATCTTTACAACTGTACTTTAGTGGAAGAACTACTTGTTCAGTTGTTAGCGGTTCAGTGCACCACCGTGCACCCCCGTGAACCTCATGCGGGTCCCATGCGACGGTGGTGCATATATCTATAATACTAGATTCATAAGCAATTAAAACTTACCCCCATACGCCTCCACTTCACATAATGTAATGAAAGGGGCGCTATCACTAGACAATTTTGTTGTTTCACTAACTGATATGATCTTTATTGAAGCAGAAGCGTTTCCGTTTATGAAATAAACAGGTAGAGGACTTGCCAAATTATCTTTCCAATTATCCACAATGTTTTTGTTATCATCGTACGATACAAGTCGAAATCCCTTAAGACGTACGTCCAAATTTCCTTCTAAAAAAGAAAAAAAAATAATTGTAATAAGTAGGATAAAGTGTCGTACAATGAAGCAAAATTCACATTCCTTTAGTATAATAAGAACAAGGTTACAAAGACAATTTGTGTGGAAACACAAACTCAAAATCGGCCCACCGAAGTGGTCCACCCAGGCAGGCTTCAATATTTTCAGAAAAAACATCCGAATGAAATTATATCAAAGACAAATGACATATAAGAGTGACAGATTTTATGTACTGCCCCAGCTGTCCAGCGGATCAAAGTATATATGAAATTTAATAGTGTAAAAACTTTTTCGCGATAAAGTGGGTGTGACAAAAATAAATTTCGCTCACTTAAGGTATCACTCGCCTAGGCATTTAATTAATTTATTTTATCATCTTATCTTTACTCTCCTAACTTATCCCATATGCCTATCTGGCGCTAATACTACCACCCCCCCTTCTTCTCTAAGCATCGGTGTCACACTGTACCTTCTTATTCTGACGTCTATCGATAGGAGTGATCTCCCCCTTCTTATCTGAACAAACATCTTTTGTTATATTCATCGGACGGAGTTTACCCTTCCTCACATTTCACCAGATAACACTTTCCTCACCACCACCACCCCAGTCGGAGGGGACTGGTCGCCTAATCTCTTCGTCATCGGACCATCTTGGAAAGGCGCGAGGTGACCATATTTGCTCTTTCAAGGACCTATCCCTGTGTCTACGCCAGAAACATGCGGCCAGTTCAAGCAGGGATCTCTTTGTCTAAGCAAGTCAGTCAGTCTGTCACATTTGAAAGTATATCTTTCCCATCAATGTTTTTTTTTTTTGTTAAGTTTACTGATATACTGAACCAATTTGATCTTGGGCTTATGTATTTTTTGCGTACATTATATCATGTCATATGTCGACTGTCAAAATGCAAGGGGCCCCCAAAGAGGTCGATCTCCCCAGGCCCCCGAATCCCTAGCTACACCCCTGCTATAAACCGCGATATTCTTTCGAAATGGTATAAACGTTTTTATAGTCCAACATTTTTATGAGTCTCAGGAGATTTCCAGGAGCTCCTTGAAAACACGGGAGCTCGGGAACCCTATCATATGTTAAAATGGTATAATTTATGCATAGAATGAGAGCGGGGGCTTATGAAAGTTCTGGGCCAACTGCGGCCGTATAGTTGCAGTTGTCTAAGGCCGGCCTGATGATATGCAGGTCGTGGTCCACGAATTTTCGAAACGCTGCCGCTTCTTTTTGGTTTAACTATAAACCTCGGTAAAATAGAAATCGTGTTGCAAACGTCACTCAATAAAATCTATTAGCTCAAAGATCACCGCGCATAGACATCCCTTAACGTGGTAGACAACTTCACGTATCTGGGAAGCATAATATCAAATGACACATTGATTTAAAGTAGTTTAAAGAGTGAATGATATGTATTGATCAGGGATAGTCGTGCCTCCTAGAGAGAGTGTTGAGAAATAAATCTCTCGGCCTGTCTACAAAAATCAGTGTCTACCAAGCAGAGGTTCTCTCAACCGTTCTTTGTGGATCTGAGACATGAGTACTTTATAGAAAGCAACTACGACTTCTTAAACGCTTTCACTAAAGATATTTGCACATCATCATGGACATACGGTGGCAAGTCCGCACTAAAAACCGCGATATTCTTGCGAAATGGTATGAACTTTTTTATAGTCCGACAGTCACGCTGATAGGGCACTTTTCCCTTGTGGAGGACGAACATATTCCAAAGGCGATTTTTTTTTATAGTGAGCTGAAAGGTGTTGGCGTAACAGAGGTGCCCCACAATGACGCTTCTTTACAATACTAACGCGATGTTTTTTTTAAGTCTCTTAGGAAAAAAATGAGTTACCTTACTTTGTAACTAGGTGCACGTTTTACCCTATAACGTAAACACTTTGTATCACTTGATACTTCGTACTAAAGCCATAATGAATATACTGTTACGAATCTCAGATTCCTATCTCAGGCTTCCATAAACACTGCTAAACACATAACACAACACATCAAAGAATATGACAACAAGAGCTCTAAAAATAATCTGGTACTTTACTAATGGAAAAGATAACAGCTAATACTAGACAATTGGCACATCAACAGCTACAAATGCTACACTGTACATCACAAACTAAACTATACTGTCTCTATCTCTTCTGGACACGTACATTCACTTCAGGACTCGACCAGGACCGACTTCATAACCAGACTAACAGACCTG
>JADKLZ010058731.1:0-18877 GCA_021533235.1 Biomphalaria straminea | reverse complement strand
TTCGACTTTTTAAAAATTATATTTTATCTTTTCAGTCTGTAGTGTGCTATTGTGTTTGTAATTGAAGATTGTGTTCAACCATATGCCAAAGACTTATTTCCCTTACAGCTTGATGGTTAACAGCGTTATAAATGACTATATTTTGTTAAAAATGTGTTTGATTTCTTTTAAAGCAATAGCTTAACAGACAAATAATTATAGGGATGTTAAATCGACAGGATGGCGCGGGGAATCTGTTGTAAGTAATAAAATGGCTTAATTTAATAATTTTTACACTTTAAATTAGAGCGGGTCCTACTAAATTGCGTGTCCTAAGGTGAAAACAATTGTGAATAGTGCTAATTTGTCGACGTGACATTAAATGGTAGTTTGGGTGATAAAAATGGATTCAGTGACTGGAAAAATGTCATTCAAGTTGATAATCATGAACAAAGCGCTACTCATAAAGACTGCATGTTAATATACCTAACTCGTCCACAAGGCTCGAGTCTACTACAAAAGCTAGAAGAGCAAATTAATGAGGAGTACAGTTATTGGGAACAAATTTTGAGGTGAGCAGTAGCGATTATTTGCACAATAGCTGAGCGTGGTCTGGCTTTTAGAGGGACAAATGAAAAATTTGGATCTTTACAAAATGGAAATTATCTAGGGATGCTCGAGTTCGTCAGTCAGTTTGATCTATTTTTAGCATCATACAATTCGAAATATGGAAATTCTGGAAAAGGAAATCCTTCTTATTTATCCAAAACTATATGTGCAGAACTAATTGAAATTATGTCCCAAAAAGTTCATGACGTAATTTTAGAGGAAGTAAAGGCTTCCGGTTATTTCAACTTGTCAGTAGACTCAACACCAGATGTTTCACATATAGATCAGTTAAGCGTTGTTCTTCCATATGTGTTAGATGGAGAGCCCATTAAGCGCTTTTTGACTTTCTTGGAGCTGCAAAGTCACACAGGTGAAAGTATGGCTAAGCAAGTGTTGCAGTACTTACGTGAAGTTTGTAATATTGATTTTTCGTAATGCATAGGTCAGTCATACAACAATGCTGCTAACATGTCTGGGTGCTACAAGGGCATGCAGAAAAGAATTCTAGAGGAAAATGAGTTTGCTATATACATTCACTGTGCTGCCCATTCACTAAATCTGGTAGGCAGAAGTGCCGTTGACTCTTGTTTAGAGGCAGTAAACTTCTTCCATACAGTGCAACTGATCTATACTTTTTTCTCAGCTTCAAAAAAATAGATGGAAGATTGTGAAAGGATGCCTTTTGAATGAAACGCATGTAAAGCCCCTTTTCGATACCAGATGGGAGGCACATGCTGTTGCAACTGAAGCTATTGTAAAGTCTCATCCTAAGATTAAAGAAGCGTTAGAATGTTTACAAGAAGACCAGTCACAGAAGGGGGACACCAGATGAGAAGCAGAAAACATTGCAAAGAAGATACAAGAATTAGAATTCGCTTTCATGCTTGTCTTTTGGGAAGAAGTGTAACAACATTTTCATAGGGTCAGTCAAGCTCTACAAAATGAGCATGTGAATTTGAAAACGTGTGCTGATTTGTATTCCTCATGCAGAACTCTACAAAGTAATAGTTAGAGACAACATCGAGTGTGCTTTTCCAAATGTATAAATCGCATTGCGCATATTTTTAACATTAATGGTCACGAACTGTTCAACTGAGAGCTCTTTTTCTCAGTTGAAACGTACAAAAAATACGAAGTAGATCAACAATGAAACAAGAAAGGCTTGATTCATTGTCTGCTGATGATTGAGACGAACTTGTTGCGCAAAATTAACTTTGATGATGTACTCAAAAACTTTGCCAAACGTAAATCTAGAAAAAAGAACTTTAGAATGTAAATGTGTGCTCTCTCTGACTTTCTCAGTTATTATTTAAAAAATTGTTTGGATGCTGTTGAAATAAAGGATTTTGTATGATTTTTTAATTTTTCTATGTTTAAAATGTATTTCATAATAAAATTTTATTTTTAATAAAAAGAAAAAACGCTTAGAAAAAAAAGAAAATTTAAATTTAAAAAGAAGAAAATAAAAATACAAAATAGAAAAGAATAAATTTAAACAAGATTACAAAGAGAGTTTGTGTGATACACAAACTCAGAGGCGGCCCCCGTCGGAGTCGGATCCCTGTCAGATCCGCCTATTCGCAAGATGTTTCGGATGTTCCTTCTAAGTCCCTGGCTCAATTCCTGTATGCTCCCATCCTTAAACTATCGCAATATTTCTGAAAGAACAGTAAAGGTTAAATCATATTTTCAAAAGCCTTTAGTGTTTTTTTCTAACCGTGACGGACAGACCAACCAACAGGCAAAACGCACAAAAATATGTTATTTTCAATTTAATTGGGGCATTATACAATTTTATTTTAAAAAATCTGATTTTTTTAAAAATTTAAGAAATTAGTTTAGAATCATGTCATTTCCGGTCTTTACGCTAGTACAAGAAAGCCGCTGCTAAAAGTTCATTTTAAAAAATGTGCGTGACATTAACATGTCTAGAGCATTTCTTATAGTAACATTTCCTCCCTTACATTTACGTAATTGTTTTAGAATTGGTGTTTTGTTATTAAAAAATCGCTTGCATAATTAATTTTATAAATTAAACGGTTTGCGTTTAGAAAACTAAAAGAAGCCATTGCACCTAAACTTTTCAAGTCGCATTTAATGGTGAAAAAATATTTTTCGTATCTCTTCTAGTTTTGGCGCTCTGAGTCTGACAGACGGACAGACGGACAGACAGACATAAATTCATTTAAAAAAATGTGCGTGATATCTACATGCCAAGAGCATTTCATATAGTAACATTTCCTCCCTTAGATTTACGTAATTGCTTCACAATTGGTGTTTTATTATTAAAAAATCGCTTATATAATAATTTTTATAAATTAAACGGTTTGCTTTTAGAAAACTAAAAGTAGCCGTTGCACCTAAACTTTTCAAGCCGCATTTAATGGTGAAAAAATATTTTTCGTATCTCTTCTAGTTTCGGCGCCCTGAGTGTGACAGACGGACAGACGGACAGACGGACAGACGGACAGACGGACAGACGGACAGACGGACATTTTGCACAAACCTAATAGCGGCTTTTTCCCCTTACGGGGGCCGCTAAAAATAAAATACGCCTTAAAAATCCTGTAATACAGAAATAACTTATTGTAGGTCATATAAGAGTGACGATAGTACAAACATATGTGTTAATAATCGTTTGTCTTTGTTAGTTTTTTTGCATAATATTGAACATAGGCCTCCCAGCTGTCAGTGGAGGATCGGGGATCCGGGCAGAAGGGGGCACCCATGTGGGTTTGTGCCTAGAGCACCAAATTGGCTTAATCCGGCCCTGCCAATTTAGTATGCAGTTCTAGACTTCTCCTTACAAAAGATTCTATATCTTCCCATATCTTCCTTAAAGATTTGATCATATATTTTTGAATGAAAGCCAACAGTTTGGGGGGTGGTTTAATTTATTACATCGAATCAGAATAATTGAGGAAACAACTTAATTTAACCAAAAGCTAGAGTCCCAAAAGAAACAAAGAGACGATTTATAACTTTTCAGGTATTTGGTTTTGAAGACGGATACTGACATGGTGATATTAGGTAAAATGAAATGTGTAAAGTTGGAAAAATAAACGGGTTTAAAATAATGAAAACCCTACCCAGTCGACAAAATATTACGATGTTAAGAAAAAACAAAAGTTTACGATGCTATAAGGCCTGCTCAAGTAGAAGATAAACACAAGACTACATCGAGCAATCTGAAAAGTGATGATGATATACTAAATGAACTGTTGCAAGTGACAAAGCTAGATGTTATGATGACCATTGAAAGCTTGTGGCGCTATCATACAGTATGCTTATAATGTCTGTCCAATTTGTTTAACAAAGTGTACATCAACTTAATCTGTTGAAGTAACGTCTGTATTGTATAAGATAAGAAAATATAGGTAAAAAGTTTCTATACGTTATTTCTTTCCCACACACCTTGGGATCAAGTTGAAACATAAATTATAATTGGCATATTAAAGGTTGCCTGGGCAACAATATTATCACCGGCTCAACAACATTAGCTGAAACGAAGATAACCGAAGATAAGCGCCTATTGACGCTCAGACTATTTGTCCATTTTATCTAATGATTATCTAAACCAATGGTCGGTAACCGTTTCTGAAATACCGCCACTTTTCAGATTTTGTGGGAAAGGTTTCAGTAGAAAAAAAATTTATAAAAAATATCATTCATTTATTAACTTTCATACTGTTAAAAACAGATCGTTAATTATATAACTTTTAGGCCTGTATCTTACTAATGATAAATATAAATCTCAGCCAGCGTCGTCTCAGTCAGTGATGATTTCTTGCCTAGGGCTGCTTCGTATATCCTGGCTTTTCTTGGTAGGTGAGGATCTGAGTCTGAGTAAAAATCTTGTACGTAGTACTATATAAAGAATATAGGAACGATGAACTAATTTTACTAATTTCCTACTAAAGAAATATTAATGACTGTGTTCAAGTTTTTTTCGCGAAAAGGTAATGTATCAAAAAATAAATAATCACTACCTAAAAAGCGAAATGTGTGTATGAATAATAATTCAACTATCAATAAAATAAGCTGGATTTGATTTATACAAATACATGAGCTACTTAGTCATATATATCTTTTTACTAGATCGATGTAAAAAATGACTAGATAATTTTACAAATATCAATTCATTAATAAAACTCAATGTTTCGAGCTAGACGAAAGAATTATTACCAGATCATACACACGAAGCTTGGTAAATTAATAAAGATTATGTAATGACATAAATAAAAGATACTTACATTAGTCCATGCCACTTAGAAATACACAACATGCACAAGTATTTTAATATACATTAAGTCAATCATAGCTAAGTTAAGTGGTTCTCAAACACTCTACTACATACCATTAATCCAAGAGAAAAAGAAAACATAATGGTGGGGTGGTAAGCAGACAAAAAATAATCGCAACCTAGAGGTCTAGGGATAGACAATACTCATACGTGTGAATCGAGAGACCAGGGAATTTCGTTGTCCGGCGTCTCTTTGTCTCAAAGAGGTGGTCATAAAGAGAAGAGGAGGAAACACCGGGCTTGATCATAGTTAGGGACTTGGGGGTTAGGGTACAGTACAGTGTGAGCCACGGTCAGGGCAACTACGCAGCTTGCAGTATATGAAATGGGTCCTTTTAACATACCACTAGTTTCCTAGAAAAGGAGTTAAGAGGAGAAATTGTTAAGGTTATGGAAACGGAAAATGTCGCGTCCAGTGTTTATCTAGGTAGGTCGGTGAATGGGAGGAGGGGCATTACTTCGCCATTTGTTTTACCAAGCTTATTTTAAGGAAAGGCGACTTTTTAGTCTTGATTAGCAGCTGCCAAAAGCGGAAAAGATTTTTAAAAAATAAGATTTGCGTCATTTAATGGATAGATTGGAGAGGGGTGTTTAAAATATTTAAGTGTTTTATGTACTAAGTTCAAGAACATAAACGAATAATATGGATTAAAAAAAAATAATTAAACGCTGAGAACTAAGTGATAACCTAAGTGAGATTAAGAAGTGCTGACACAGTTACATTTATTGGCACACTGACAATATGGTTGAAACATATAGTTGAATGTAAGAGACGACGATATTCTAAAGCCTTTTCGTTTAGCTTCAAAACATTTCGTGTCACTAATGAAATCGATCCTAGATACACAACTGTGATCACAGACGATGTTACATGAATTCTTAAATAAAAGAAATATAAATTAAGTTTAAACAAGTATACTATCAAAAAAGCGAGAGAGAGAGAGAGAGAGAGACGGTCACTTGAAATGTCATCACAAGGTAAGTTTGTGTTAAAAACAAAAGAAAACAAAGAAAAAAACTCGAAGCAAATGCTGCTTTAAGTATACTTAAACAAAGAAACATGTTTCGACAGATTTCTTCTATACTTCAGTTATCAGTAGATCCCTCGTCATCTACAACTCATTTACTAAAATAATCTAAACATGTTTAAGCATATCAAGTTGCACAAAATGAATCCATTCCGGGATAGATTTGAAAAATGATTAATATTTTGACGTCATTAGACGACATCATTAAATATAAAAAGGTAAAATTCTACATGGTCAAAGGGTATGAGTTGGGACTGGAAGCATTTGCCTTGAAGTCTTGAAATGAATTAGGGTTGGGATGTTATAATATTCTATTGTTAATACATTTAAAATTGCACATTTAAAAAAGCAATAAAAAAGACTATATGGTGAAATAATATCGGGTATTAGTTGCATTGACATGTGCTTTTTTTTTTCTCTTAGCTCAAAGACAGAATAAAAAATAGCCAAATATATACGAACATTAAAGTACTATTTAAAGAAGGGCATTTTTTTAATGTTAAGGATGGCTTATTGACCTAACAACACCTAAAAGTTGTTGCTACTTGAAACAGGTAAGAAAATTAGCAAAAGGTGGCTACATGGTCGAGTGGTATGTGTTGGGACTGGAAGCATTTCCCTTGAAGTCTTGAAAGTAATTAGGATTGGGATGTTATATTATTCTATTCTGATATGAAAAACAGAAAAATGTTAAACAACTAAACAACTGATAGCAAGTAAGCATAAGCACATACCTTCATCACAATGGTCTCCTCTGTAACCAGCAACACAAGAACAGGAACCATCAACATTGTTACATGTTCCATTTAGACAATGTCGATGACAGAGAAAGGAACAGTTTTGTCCATATCTGCCTTGATCACATGCTTTAAACAAACCGTTTAAGAAAACATGTTCTATTATGTAGTGATGTGACATTTTAAATTTTTAATACATTTTAAGGATACGTCCAGTTTTATCAAAACTAGCCTTACTCATATGTCTTAAATTTTATAAAGAGTCTAGCAAATAGTCTAAAAATATTGTGTTTAAGTAATAATTTCTTCCAGATACTGGAATAAGTACATTGGCGCCTTATTTGATTTCTCTGTCTAAATGTATCACTTGACTAATCTTTGTTCAATGTTTGTATATAACGATCAAAACAATACTATGGCTTGAATTTTCCTGGTGCATTGGTGAATTTCATGTGGCTGCTTTTGTAATCTTGTTTATAATTAGCAAGTGTAATTACTACTATAACTATGTTTTTGTCAAAACTTTATATTTCTATAGTCTTAGATTATTTCAACATTTATTTACATTGCAACAGTGCAGCAACATTAACAAGAAACTCTAAATCTTGTATTAGTTTACCGACTTAAATTAACTTTTTGTCAAATAAGATTGGGTATCTGTTAAAACGGAGGCGCGGTGGCTGAGCGGTAAAGCGCTTGACTACTGAACCGAGGGTCCCGGGTTCGAATCCTGATGAAGACTTGGATTTTTATTTCGGGATTCTTGGGCGTCTCTGAGTCCACCCAGCTGTAATGGGTACCTGACATTAGTTGGGGAAAAGTAAAGGCGGTTGGTCGTTGTGCTGGCCACATGACACCCTCGTTAACCGTAGGCCACAGAATCAGATGACCTTTACATCATCTGTCCTATAGACCACTAGGTCTGAAAGGGGAACTTTACTCTTTTTAATCTGTTAAAACACTTTTGTTCAGTTGTTAGCTTTTCAAATATAGATCTGCAATCTATAGAACTAGATTAAACAAAAGAGAAAAAAAATGTAAAAGATACGAAACAATTACCTGTTGTACATTCTGGTAATTGGTACCCAGCTTTACATCCATCAAAACAAGTACCATTTAGACTCATGCAGATATTGTTGACACAATTACCGCTACAACTTTGACTGCAATTGACTCCCCATGTCGACTTTAAACATTCTATATACATAATACATAATATATATATATATATATATGGCGCTATACATAGATAGAAATAGATATGATAGATAGATAGATAGATATGTATTTTTATTAAAATTGATAGATAGATAGATAGATAGAGGGATAGATAGATTTGTCTTTTATTAAAATTGGAACCTTTACTTTTTAGTCTCGATTTATATACAGTTTATACAATTTTATAACATGTTTTGTTATTACTGGAATATATCCTACTAGACGAATAGAACTAATCCTCTTGGTTTAATTCTGATTAGAGTCAGGGGCGGACTGGCTATATGGGCATTCGGGCAAATGCCCGGTGGGCCAGTACCCAAATGGGCCTTTAGGGCCACCGAAGGGCCACATTGATGCCACTATGTATTAAATTGTTAGAGATTTAAAAATATTCTCTTATAAAAGGGCCCTCTATGCGTCGTGTATTAAAAATCTCTATACAGTGTAATGTAACTAATTTTCTGAAATTATGTAATGGCCTACATCCGTAGACAGTGTTACTAGATCTAGTAGGAGTCATCGTTTTAGGGGCTACACACTTAGCAATTAAAAAGAACATAAGGTTTATACTTCCCATCAAAAATATAGATCTTACTGTATGTGTACCGTTAGCGATGCTCAAACTAAACAGAATGATTTTGAAGACAAGTAGGCCTTGAATTGAATGCCCATTATATAATATATGCAATTTATGGGCCTGATTGTGTAGAAATGCCCGGGCCATTTTTGACACCCAGTACGCCCCTGGTTAGAGTTATTGATAAGATAGTAAAATTTGAAGAGAAATAATGTGTTAAAGACTAGAAACAAGTTACAAAAAATTGTATATTTCATGGAATCGTTTACAACACTAGATCACTCGATAGTGACGTGTTTTACATATATTTTCACTTAGTTGATTTCCACCACGATGTCGTTGCCATAAATGAACTTAGATATAATCACACCACTAGTTATAAATGTTATAAATATATATTTTCAATGGTAATTGATGTAAGCACTCCAGCACATATAAAATGCGGCTATAAGGCAATTTAACCACAAAGTTCTACATCCTGTCAGAACCTGTAACGTCGATGAAACCAAACTGTATCGTCACTTGCGGTCATTTGTAATGATAAACTTTGTGGAAAGCAGGGTTGCAATAAAAATAATTTCGTCCACTAAAGGTATTGCTCGGGCCTAAGCATTTAATTAATTTATTTTATCATTTTATCTTTATTTTCTTTACTTAGCCCACATGGCGCTATAGCACGCTACACCCCCCCCCCCTTTAATCGACCCTCCACTCACCCTCTATCTCTCTCTAGACATCGCTGTCACATTGTATCTTCTTAAGCTAACACGTGTCTCGCCAGACAATTGATAAGAGTACGTACACCTGCACCTATCTTGATCGCACATCCTATTGACCCCCTACCCTGTCGGGAGGCCGGTTACATCAAAGAATCCTTTCAATTGCCTAGACCGTCTCGTGTCGATAATTTATGTTGTCCTAGACAAACCCTCTTTATCGTCTAACCACCATGGGAAGACGCGAGACGGCCCATATTTGCTGGTCTTTCAAATCTTATCGATACACCGGAAATATGCGGTCAGGTCAAGCAGGGATCTCTTTGTCTAAACGCGTCAGACAGTCTGTCATATTTGATGGTATATTCCTACCCTCTCGCCCCACCTCTCATACATCTTTATATGGACAAGATTTAGCAAATCGCCACATTTCTTTCTTAAAGCTGTTTGGAACGAACACGCTGTTTGAGCTCTACGCTTACTTATTCATTTATTTTTCTTTACGTTGGATTTAGTGGTATGTAGCTTTGTGCTTGATAATCTTAACTTAGGGTGTATATTCGTGCATTTATTTACAGCATCATATTACATATTTGTGTATTTCTTATCATGGACTTTTTAAGTAGTTCACTGTATGTATTATATTGTTACATATTTCTAAATCTTCTGGCTAAATATACTAGTAGGCTAACAAATCAAAACACTGTAAAGAACTTGACAACTAAACTTTCAGCCTCATATACATTTATTAAATATAATCAGACTGTAACAAGAAGCTTAGAAGACTGTACAAAACTGGTTGGTTACAATTCACTGTACTTCGAACTGCACTTTAATCATTCTCAACTTTCATCGAGCCGTATTCCGCTCTTCTTACATCGACTGTATCGATTGTAACGGCCCAAGTCTACTGTAGTTCACTTGTATAGACTCCGGCCGGCTCCCGTTAACTGTACCCTAGTTAATTTGCTACGAGTCGCACACGTCTCTGGTCGTACTCCACTCTACCGAATCAGAGCCGTACACGTCTTACATCGACTGTATCGACTGTAACGGCTCAAGTCCACTATAATTCTCTGTAGAGCAGTGTTTTTCAAACTTTTTTGTCTGCCGGCACAGTAAAAAAACTACTAGAATTTCGCGGCACACCACGACGAGAAACAGGGTTTTTTTTACGAATTTAAAAGGAAAAGATATTCCTGTTTTTGAGTATTGTAGTTAATGCGAAGTTAATGTTGTTTTTTTTTTTTTAGATCAAATGCGATCTAATCGAGGCTCCAAAGTGGACAAACAAACTCGGATTTCATCATGTATTATAAGAAGTCTCTCTTTTTTTCTTAGTCTTGATATCAGTGCTGAAAACTCAAAAAAAAAACAAAAAAAAAAAAACATAAAGATGCAGATGGAAGACTTTTTTTTTTGCTTTAATCGTATAGCAGGATATAACTTGTTTTTGTGATACAGGAGACATTTGTAGTCTCAAATCATTGCTTCACAAAGAAAAGTCGGGATGCTAGAGGTCGAGACTTGATGAAGTTTACAGCTTCCATCAATTGATCCAGAACAGATATTAAATCTTTCGGCAAAGAGTTAAGAGGAAGAGCTTCTCTGTTGATCATGCAGTGAACAACAAATACATTTGGATTTTCTTGACGCACAAGAGTAAAGAATCACTTTCTATTTCCCTGCATGGAAGGACAGCCATCGGTGCAAACGCTGACACACTGTAGTTTGAAGAGCAAAATCTTCTCGTTCACCACATTGAAAATATCATCGTCTCTTGTCGTAGTTTGTAAGTCTTTGTAAAATAATAATTCGTTGACAAATTTTTAATCCTTTTTGAACCAAATAAAAGCTAGCAGCAAGGGTTTGCCGCTAACGTCAGTGAATTCATCAAGTTGAAGAGACCACAACAGATATACTTCATCGTCAGTTACGTCGAAGTGTTAGCAGATTTGATCTTGTATGTTTGTAAATCTGACTATAAGTCTTCAACTTTGCACGTGATGGTATCATTTGACAAAGGAACTTTTAAATTTTTTTCGTCGGAATCTGTTCTAAAGATAGTTTCAACAACTATTGCTAAAGCTGTGCAATGACTGATTTTGCCTCTGTGTATGTTTTCTTGCGTTTTGTAAATATATGATACTAGTCGACCGGCGGCATAGCATACGCCGCTATTTACCAGGGCAGGTCTTAGGCACTGCAACTTATGCGACCGCAGTGGGTACCGCACTTTCATTGGACCCGTGCTAATTTTTTAGGTGTAAAAATTATTAAATCAAGTTACATGAAGTTAATTCCTTTTTCCAGTCTATATTTATTTATGTCTATGCCATTTTGTGAATGAAAATAGCGCGATTTGGATACACAATTTTCATTCACACCATGCTGCGCCATGGGATCTTCCCATTTACTTGTTATAAGTGAATTCATGAATACAAAATACTACAACATATGCGACCACAGTGGGTCCCGAACTTTCTTTAGACCCGTGCTAATTTTTAGGTGTATAAATAATTAAATTGAACCATTTTATAAAGCATAACAGATTTCCCGCGGCCTCTTGATTTACCAGGAGCCCCCTGGAAATCTCCTGAAATGGTATTAAATGCTATGCCGCCGGTCGAAAAAGTCCTGGAAATTTCCGGACATTATTAAAATCTTTTTAAAGTAAAAAAAAATATGCTATGCTATTTTGTGAATGAAAATAGTGCGAGTTTGGATATATTATTTCCCATTCACAACATGCTGCGCCATGGGATCTTCCCAATTGCTTGATATAAGTAAAGTGAATGCGTGAATTCATGAATGAAAAATACTATGAAAATGGCTAATTGACCTTAATTTACGCAATTTTAAGAATATAGCTGCACTCATGTAACAATGCTTTAGAAAAACAAATTTGAATGTTAATTTGATTAAATGGACTATAATTAGTACGTTCATGTGCTAAAGCATAAAACTATCTCTGCGAAGAGAAGTTCTATAATCGAGCCATGGGATCTTCCCATTTGCTTGTTATAAGTGAATTCATGAATAAAAAAATACAACAACATATGCGACCACAGTGGGTCCCGAACTTTCTTTGGACCCGTGCTAATTTTTAGGTGTATAAATTATTAAATTGAACCATTTTATAACATGATATAACATTTCCCGCGCTAAAGTCAAACCTGAGAGTAGTATCTATCTGTGTATTGTCGTTCTAGTTTCAAGACTCTTACGACACAATCACAATATAATCTCTTCCGGCTTCCACTTTTTTTTTTTCAAGTTACAGGAAGTTACTTCCTTTTTCCAGTCTATATTTATTTATGTCTATGCTATTTTGTGAATGAAATAGTGCGGATTGGGTCCATTCACACCGTGGTGCGTGCGCCATGGGATCTTCCCTATTTACTTGTTGTTGCATGTTGTTGCATGTTGTTGCTCGTTTGACCTCTTACTTTGAGAAATAATATATAAATATATATAAGATGGCTGCCTGGTCGAGCGGTTTGCACGCTGGACTGTCGTATCGATTTACCGATGGTCCCGGGTTCAAACCCTGCCCGCTCCCATCCCCCGTCGTCCTGCGGGAGGTTTGGACTAGGAAATAACTATCTTCAACTCTGAAGGAATTTCCGAAACATGTAAAAAAACAAAAACAAACATGAGCAACCTTATAACCTGCAACCTTTTCTGGCAGCTTTAGGTAGTTGTAAGTTTCTTAGCTTGTCTATTATGTTTAGCGCTGATGTTTTTGAAGTATTTCTTCGGTTGTGCTTTTAAAGCTTGATGTTTTGTTACTAAGCGTCTCTTCAATTTGCTGGGAACAAGCACCTTATTGGAAGCGAAATAGTTGCATTGCAGATCAGACAGAATGGCAATGAAGAATCTTCAGGTCACGAAGATATGAAACCATATCCCATGTAATCTACTTTGCACCTTCGTTTGGTTCATTGCTTTTTATTTAACGCTTTCGCAGTTTCATTCATGCTCACGTATTTCTCCGTGGACAACAATGAATAATGTATAGTGATAATTTGTTATTATTAGAATACACCTAAACAATTTACATGAAACACATCGCTTATTATTATCGTTACCAATTCAAGAACTGATGTGCGTCTACTAAGGCGGACTACATTTGAGTCATTATAATAATGTACAGTGGAATATTCCATAACCTAAATAGCTAACACCCCTTTCCGACAACATGGAACGATCCACTAATATTACTGGTCGTTGCAAGTGGGGGATATCATCGCAACGTAAAATGAAAAATTTAATAGTAGGCAGATATGTGTAACGCTGCACGTGTGGCGTTCTGAAAACTCCCGCGGCACACCTGTAAATCTTCGCGCAACACAGTTTGAGAAACACTGCTGTAGAGACTTTAACTACCGCAGTCCACCCCAGTTAACTCTACTCTAGTTAACTGGCATCGAGTCGCACACATCTTCCGACGACTCACTACGACTCTAATCACGACGAACGTTTCATATTCACTTTCTGGCTTTTATAGAGTCCCTAATCAGTTCTCCGAAATTGCCCAAATACTTCTTGTATCTTCAGAATAACACTCACATCCTGTCTTTGCTTATACATGTATCCCCTAGAATCACACGTGAGGACATGGCACATCCTGTCTTTCTTAGCCGAGTAGATAGGGGAGAGACTCAATGCTGAGTCATCTTGGTGGTGTCACATGCTGACCGCCCCTTACCACTGTTCATTTGTAACAATATTTTATTATCATGACTTGTACGACTAAATAGTGAAAGTCATCCAATTTATCTGGACTAGAATTTGGTAATAATTCATACCACATGTATTTAGCTCTTTAGCTGATAAATTATCGCTCAACACGAGCCCTATTATTATTATTGACCTGGAACTATCATAATATTTATGTAATATTTCTTATTTGTAGGTATATATTTACGCTCCTTCCGTGACAAGGAATGTCTTAATTGTTTATGTACTATATTTGGTGCGCCAGTTGGCCAGACATATTACTTAGCTAAGACCATGTATCCATTATCTTATCATTATCTTATCTCGGCTGACTGCCTTGATAATTTCACTAGCACTAATGCTGCGCTTACAAGAGATATACGGTTTAGCTCCCCTTCTGGCGAGAGATTGCGTCTCCATTCAAGCTCCCTCTATTGTTCAGGCCCCATGGCCAGAGGTAAACAATAGCGTCATTGTCACCGACCACTTGACCCTCCCCTCCCCTTTCATCAAACTGTCTTAGCTACTCGTGATGATTCACCGTGGCGGTTGTACATCACTGTTTACTATTTGCAAGTGTTAGCTCCTTTTGATATTTGTGAAACTAAGTTGTAGTTTCTGTACGTCAAGCATGTCAGATTAGTATTTGTTATCTCCCTTTATGGGACTTCCCTATTGTTTTTGTTATATCCCCTGATTTGATTACCCCCCCTTACTATTGTGAAACTAGTTTATGGTTTCTTTATAACATTCTGAAGATGTCCTTCACGGAAAGGCGTCTATCTCTTAGTGCCATCATTATGGCTAATCCGATCTACGCATCTCGTTGCAGCTTTTATCTATAGGCCACTCCTACTTGAAGCCCTATCTACGTATCGCTGATAACAATCTGCTTACACCAGATCTGAAGATACCAGCCTTACCTAAAAATCACAAGAGTCCGATCAACAATCCCTAGCAACAGACCGTCACTGGCACCAGCTGGCAGTAGCCTTCAAACCCACGGACTACGAACCGTTGGACTGCCCCGTGCGCCTGGACCAACTACACCAGCCCAACCGCAGACAGCGTCAACATCAGCCATACCAGTCTCATCAGAGCTGCACAGGACCTTAAACCCTAGCAACCAGCCTAATGGCACTCAGACCACTTGGTTCTCATATCTTATGATGATAGTCTTGTTTATGTAAATAGCTAGATCCCATCTTAACACTGCACATCATTTCACCCTTTACTTATCTTCCTTTTATTAATAAACTGTACATATATTTTACGTAACCGTATTTGTTGCCTGCATTCTAAACACTGTGCCTGTAAGTCTTATGTGCAAGATACTTACTTGTCTCAGGGGTAGGGGAAAGCTGCATTCGAGCCAATCATCTTATTTATGTGGAATGATCCAAATTTGCTTGGTGATTGTAGACAGTAATGTATGGAATTGAATTTAAAAGCTGTGTAGGCCTATAAAATGTTACTACAATTTATGCTTGATTTAGGCTAACAAAATTTTCAACAACTAGTCACATCACATACCCCGGTTCAGTTTGAGATTTCTGGGGCAACAATTGTATCAACACCTTTACGGCTTATAATTTTGTTACAAATGAACTGTGACAGAAGGAGGTCAGCATGTACAACCGTCAAGATAACTCAGCATTGAGTGCTTCTCTCGAATCTACTCGTACAAACAAAGACAGGATATGATTGTTGTTCCGAAAGATAGCAGCAGTGTTTGGGCAATTTCGATGAAGTGATTAGGGACTCTATAAAAGCCAGACAATTAATGTAAAAGTCGGTCGTGTTTAGTGAGTCGTAGTTAGAGTCGCCTAATGTGCGAAACAGTAGAAATGAGATGTGTGCAACTCGAAGCAAGTTAACTAGTGTGGAGTTAACTGAAGTGGACTAAAGTCGTTAAAGTCTCTACAGCGAACTACAGTAGATTTGAGCCGTTATAGTCAATACAGTCGATTTAAGTCGTGTACGGCTCTGATTCGGTAGAGTGGAGTACGACCAGAAATATGTGCGACTCGAAGCAAGTTAACTAGGGTAGAGTTAACGGGAGCTGACTTGAGTTGTTAAAGTCTATACAAGCGAACAACAGTGAACTTGAGCCGTTATAGTCTATACAGTCGATGTAAGACGTGTACGGCTCTGATTTGTATAGTGAGTACGACTCAAAACAGCTGAGTGGAGCGGAATACGGCTTAATGAAAGTTATGAAAGATTGAAGTGTATTTCGAAGTACAGTAAATTGTAAAAAAAAACAGATTTGTACAGTCTTCTAAGCTACATATTACAGTTACGAATAGTTACAGAGAGTTTTAGTCAATAAAGTTATATGAGGCTGAAAGTTAAGTTGACAAGTCCTTTGCATTTTTTTTTTTATTTGTGTACTAGAACATTTAGCCAGAAGAAACAGAAATACGTAACAATATATAGTGAACAGAAGTGTAGAGTGCTTAATAGCACATCTTAACACAATTGTATAACATGTCATAACTAATCTACTAAATTTGATAGAAATAAACTACTCACCTTTACTACAGTCAGGTGGCTGGTAACCAACTTCACAATCACCATGACATGTACCATTTGTAGCCATGCAGGTGTGGTTGACGCAATGACTACTACAATTTTGACTGCAATTTACGCCCCAAGTTAAATCGGAACATTCTGTATTTCAGATAAACAGTTAATAGATATAACTTTCTGGTTTGCATTAATAAGACTAGTATAGAAATATTTTATTCTTTTCCAATCAATCAACATCCATTGCAATGTATGCAATATATAATGTATATAATTAATTCTATTTTTTGGGTAGTGGGTAGAGGAAAAATTGGTGTAATGGTAAATTGTTAATTTTTTTTTTTACTATTTTGGATATACATAATACCATTGTTAAAAAATATATGCTTCTTAATTAAATAGGAGAGAAAATGAAAATCAGACAGCATGATATTTTAGATCAGTGATGCCCAAACTACGGCCCGCGGGCCAGATCCGGCCCGCGAAGGTGCACCATCGAAGGTGCCCTCCGAAGCGTTGGCAAAAGTGTAGAAAATCCACTCTCAAAAAAATAACTTTGAAAAAAAAGTATCTTTCTCTTATAGGGTAAATGATTTGGTATTGAAAATAAAAAAAAAAACATATTTTTTAATCAACATTGAGTGTCTCTTTTGAAGGACATTAACAGCTTTATGAAATCAAACACATAAACGAATCGGGATATTTGGTTTGAAACGCGATTGCTAGATTTCCTCTAGAAAGGAGAATCGATGAGAATATTTACCAAAAAGAACCGTTTTCAGAAGGCAAATACATAAAAAAGTGTTTTCTAGCACAGAGGGAAGAACTGTGTTCTGAAAAGAATATTTCTGTTGACGTTGTCAAACTTTCACTTGACAATACAAGGCGAAATAAAGATTTGCGTAGATATCTCCATACATTAAAATTTAACAGACAAACAAGATTTTGAAATTTCTTCTATTGCCGCCGAGGAGTTTACAAACTTATCTGATACTGCTCACAATCTTGGTATTATTTCGCGGTAAAAGCAACAGTTTTTAAATCAAAGAAGTTAGTAGTTATGAGGGGTATGCGTGGGACCACCACCAGCAAAGTTCAAAGTTCTTTCAAGGAAGTTTCAATCGTTTCAGAGAATCTTTCTCTTGCTTGGGAGAAATTAGTGAAAGGGACTACTAAAGGTGCCACAAGTATGGTTGACAGCAAGAGTTATTAGAAAAGTTGTTTGATCAAAAGGAACCGAGCTTTACTGAATTATTTATCGACAAAATCTATGTGGCGAGGTGTTCAGTCTGAACCATTTGATGATGATCGTGTTCAGATTGAACAAAGTTCGTGGTTTCAAAAATCCATCTGTGACCAATGTTTCACGTGCCCAGACAGAGCTAGAACAGGTACTGGTTGATTAACGAAGCTAAACATCCCTGCTTAACAAATTTCCAGTGATTCACATAATAGATTTCTACGCTGAGTTGCGCTAACGATGATAATAATAATTACTTCTTTGTGACAACAAACCATTTCAGTGATGAATCGGGTGAAACACATTTTACGTGTTCGTCTTACGGACGAACATCTAGAATTCTAGATTCAGGCTCCAACTGGGCGTCTCATCTATGCAGCTAAATATTTAAAAGCTGGTTTATGATAATTTTTGATGGATCAATGTAAGTAGTAGATTCAATAGTTTCTAATAAAAATGGTTTAATGTCTATTTCCTATTTTATTTTATTTTATTTTATGTGGCCCGCGACACGACTGTCAACAATTAAAATGGCCCGCCGACCGAACGAGGTTGAGCATCACTGTTTTAGATCATTCATTGTTCTGATGCAACGATTACCATCTAATTTCTATTTTTATTTATGCAACTAGATTTTAAAAAAAAAAAAATTACACCACTTTTCAATGAAAAACTTCAGGGCAAGTATATTTTATTAAAAAGGTCAAATACTTTTTTCGCCCATTGTAAAAGCAATGCATCTAAGGTCACAATAGAAAAAGCTAATGAACTATATAGAAATAGTGTTTATTGTAACATATTTCAAGAAAGTTGATGGGGATTAGGTGACATCCTCAGCTACTGTATCGGGAGGTTTCCATGCTGATCTTAGGTGATCACTTGAGGCTACTCTACATATTCCAAAAGAGTTTGAAGAATCTAATGAAAGATGACATGTTGCACTGTTCTCTATCATGTAAAAAAACAACACAATTTTTTTTTAAATATAAAAATTCTTTAAGCGATCAAAAGCAGACAATGGCTGTGTTTCTAAAGAAATGTTACCTGCAGTACATTGAGGTGGATTGCTGTAGCCAAGACATCCGTGAGTACATTCTCCAGTTATACGGTGGCAAGATAGATTGTCGCACCTGGCACTACAATTGTTAGTACAGTTAATGCCCCATAGTCCTGCCATGCAAACTTTAAAATATATATATAAATAAATAAATAAATAAAC
>JADKLZ010058631.1:27236-38304 GCA_021533235.1 Biomphalaria straminea | reverse complement strand
ATAGGCTTGTCTTCGAGTCCGAAGATTAGTGAGGAATACAGTGTTTCCCGTAGCTGTGCAGTCCTAGCTGTGACCTACATATTTTGCCACATCCAGGGCAAGCAAAACCATTGTCCGCAGGTTGTCGGTTTAGGTTTTCTTTTCGTCATCTGCGTTTGTCCTCGGCGGCAGATTTTCTTTTGGTCTCAAATGTGTATCCCGCGGCCTTTGTGAGTGACCTCCAGCTGTCTCGTTCCGACGCCACATGCAGCCAGGTGCTCTCCTCTATGTCAGCCAAGGAAAGTTGACGCCTAAGCTGGTCTTTGAAGCGTTTCCGTGGGGCGCCTCTGTTACGTCGACCACCTTTTAGCTCACCAAAATGCATTCTATATATATTTATTTATTCAGTATAATAGGCATATGATAATTCTTACTCTTTTGTACAAAGCTTCTAATCAACTCTGTATGTCTGGTGACAACTTTGAACGCGTTGTTTTTCTCATTCTTCGATCAATTTAAAACTTTGCACAATTATCCATTTTATGTGTGAATAGTTACGAATCAATCATACAAAAAAAAAAAAATTATTGTAACTCTAGTATTTTATTTCAAATCCAAATAAGGGGAAAAAATGCTTATTAATGAGAGATATGAATGTTTAAAAACATTTATTGCCCTTATTATGTTTCTGCATGAAATTTTTGTCTAATTATGCATTGTCGATTACAAAACATGAATCGATAAACAATTAACCCATTAGTTAATGAATTAGTAATAGTTAATTTTGTTTTGCATAGCACAAAGAGAGCTAAACTCTGCTATCTTGTGATGAATGGCAGAAATAAGCGGTTCTTTCCCAAATATAAGATTTTTCTTTTTAATCTTATCTTTAGCTTGTTACTTTTTGTTTCACGCTTAGGGAGTTCTGTGTTTTACATGTTCCGTGTGTTATTTTTAGAATTTAAGATTGTTACATCCTTGCCAGAAAGTCCCGCGAGAAGTGGGGGATGGCAGCTGGAAATGTTTGAACCCAGAGCGCGTAGCACAAGAAAATGTAGTTCTATAATGTAATCTCTAATAACAGTGCTCATATTATTGTCATATATACATAACCACAAATAGTATTATAATACTTACTAGGTCGGCGTCACGCGCCAGTTCTTCTTGTAAACAAACAGGTAACAATAGGCACAAGTTATCAACCTGTAAGTTTCAGCTGGATACCATTGGCCTCTGTACCGGCACCTTCGGTCAAGGACAGTCTCCTGCAGCCCGGTCGATGTCTGGTCGTAGATATGCGTTAAGTTGGCTGCAGTGACGGTCGGAGTAGGCAGGCTTGCGACGGTGGACATCAAGCTGGACATAGTGCCTGCCAACTTGTTAGACTAATTGTATGTCTTTACAGGTGCAATCAGATGTCTCTGAAGGGCATATCACATGGTCTGAATCGTCAAACACAGGTCTTGAAGTTAGTACCCCAATAGTTATATGCCGTAAACTTCTTAGATGGCCAACAGTTACAATTTAAATGTCAGTCTATCAATTTTTCATACCCTTCCAATAATTTGTTTTAATTTCATTCATCTTAAATGTCTATGTCTAATTATTGAAATACTGTGTCTTGTCAAAAAAAAAATTCGATTGTACTAAAATAAGACCTTAACTTTAAGAAATGAGAGAATTAAATTCTATACATTAAATGTTGATCGAAGCGCCGAGCAGATTCTACGTGCTAATTTAATATTGCTTCAACCGAGGCACTAAAACCAGGGCCATAGTTTCAATGCAGCATGTATTATTATCTGGTTTAAAACTTTCACTCAAGAGCTGTACAATCAGATTTAGATACGGAGAAAGTGTTCTTGTTTTTAATCTCTTTATATGTCAGCATTGAATATCTGAGTTCAATCTTGTGACGGCTTACAGTGGCAGGCTTATGCTACATCACTGTAGCGTTCTTGGATTGGAACAATGACTTGGGTCAGACATTCATCCTTACAATTTGATTGGTTTATCGACTTGGCGCGAGCTTCTGGACGTTATTTAAAGTGAATCCTGAAAAGAAAAAAAAATACAAAGTATTAGAGAATCATAATCGTGATAGCAATCAAATATTCATGTGGTGACTACAAGAATCGGCAGCAAACAATGCAATCGGCCAGACGTATTCTCTGACGGGCATATCGACCTGTTAAATTGTTTTGATTGGATAATAATGTAACAGCACGTGAGCTAACTATTTTATTAAATCTTGGTTGACACACACGCAAGCACAAAGTATTAACTGGAAATAGTTTGCCCTTCTTTCATAATAAAGATGAAATAAGATAGAGTCGATTATAAAATAATCTTCTGTAAGGGGCAAACAAATATTAATGAAATGAATCGCCGAAGTGGTAACAATATGAAGGTGACCTTAACCAATGAACTTCCAGGCTAACTGCTACGTGACGTCAGACAACTTTTCTATATTCTCAGGTTCCGGTGAAATTTTGCGCAAGAAATAAAAATAGGATCAGATGTTAACGGTTAGATGGTATCAATAGTACAAATGGTTTGCATTGTTTCCAGTCTGACGTCAGTACCAGTGGCCTTCAAACTTTTTTAAACCGAGAGGGGAAGGGGGGAGCATGGATGCAAGTGAGTGCACACGTCACCAATAAAAGTCGTGCGAATTCGTTATACTTCATGAGCAGACATTTTAATTTGTCGTCTAGCGCAGGGGTCGGCAACCTTTTGAGTCGAAAGAGCCAAAAATTACAGTTTACACAATTTTGAAGTTTTAAAGAGCCACACTTTTTTTCTTGCAACAATAAATAGTACTTGCACAATTTTTATTTACTAAAAAAAAATCCGTTTATGGAAATATAAGTAATGTCTGTCACAACAAATTATATGTATATATATATATATATATATATATTCCGCGAGTTGATTCGGCGCATGGAATAATCTTCCAGATTGCTACAGTGAGGGCAATTAGAGTGCTGACTATCTTCGGATCTAAAACCATGCGAAGCCAACTCTCCCATAGAATTTGTTTAATTGTTTGTTATATAAGTTCAACTTAGTGTTCAAGAAAATGTTTAACTCCTTTAGTTGTTTCCAAAATAAAAAATAATTATCTTATAACGCCACACACACACACACACACACACTCACACATATATATATATATATATATGTCCACTTTTGTTGCTTTACGTTCATACATTTCTGGAGCTCTAACTTTTCTAACTTGATTTGTTTTTAACTCTGTAAATTTTACATTCCATAAAGTTAGCAATCCTGTATCAATTCCAAATGGATCAATGTGGATTTCGTAACTTTGTGCTGAGAGGATTTACTAGGGATGGTAAAATGGTTTTGTTGTCTTTGAACTGCTAAAATCTGTCAAAAAATTATCTTGGATTTTTTAACTGTGCTCAAGTAATTCGTCTTAACAGTAGCTCTGATTTTATTGCGATACTGCTTTAGACATGAAGTGACTTAACTCTTAATATCTTCTGTGAAAAGAATTAATTTTTCTTCAAAACAAACCAATTCTCCTATAAAAAACATACGATGGGTTTCCCTTTCCTTGCAGTTTTAGTTTCAGCTCATTTAATTTCTCTTTTATATCAACCAAAATAAAATTATATGTTTGCAAATATTTGTCGTTTTCTAATACAGGGTGATTAATGTCTTTATCATTTAGAAATGTATTTATTTCATACAAGCACAAAGCAAAACGTCTCAACACATTACCTTTGGCAAGATATCGCACTTTATTAGGAAGAAGGAGCTCAGAGTCTCCATTTTGTTTAAGAATTCTCTCATTTGACGATGTTAGATTGCTTTGGACAAGATGCTGTTAACTATCTTGATTGCCGATTTCATTACTTCAACTATTTTTGGTTCGAATCGTTTTGGGTACATAGTGCTTTTTGATGTATTATTCAGTGAAACGTGAGGATTTCATGTTTTTGTTTTTGCTATAAAGAATCGTTGTTACCCTTTATTTTTTCCAGTCATATTTCTGGCTCCATCAGTTGCTATTGAAATGATTTTATTTAAATTGATCTTATTGTTTTCAATGTATTATTGTACGATGAACACTATATCATTCCCTCCAGTATGTCCCGATGTAGCAATCCTTTAAGTTATTCTTTTTGACCACAAGAAGACATATAACTGACTAAATGAGCAACTTGTGTCGTGTCTTTGATTTTTTTTTTTCAAGATTTTTTGGTTTGTTTTTGAAATCGCGAAACAGTTCTTCAGATGCACGTAGGAAGCGGTCTTTGACATACTCACCATCTATAAAGGGTTTATCTTTTTGTGCAATTTCTAGTGGTACCACAAACCTTGCCCGATTAGCATTACTTGTAGATTGCATATAAGATTGAGAAGATAATCGCTTCTAACTCATTTACTTGAAACAACAAAATTTACGTCACAGCCAAAGTACGCAGTCTTGCGTCGAAAGCGAATTGAAACCTACATTCGACCATGGCGTCCATTTGAGAGCTTCTGACGGACTGGTAACATAGACGACGCGTGTATTGGGGAAGGTGTGTGATGAAAAGCGAGTACAAGTAGCTGAGAGATAGAATATGTGCCTAACCCTCTTGAAACTATTCAGAAACTACTTTAAATAATGTTTCGATAAAATTAATAATATTTGCGTGTAGAACTAAGGAGCCGCAGTTTCACACCCAAAGAGCCGCATGCGGCTCGCGAGCCGCGGGTTGCCGACCCCTGGTCTAGCGACACAGATGTCTCACTGGCCGTGCACTAAGTAATTCAGTGGCGTAACAAGGTACCCACCGGACTGGGTCGAAGAAACGGTGATCCCCCTACCACCTTATTGCGGAATAGTTCAAGATTAGTGAAAACCAAATTGATTGATCTTTAATTTATTTTCCAAGCTGAATTTGAGAGATTGATCCGAAATTGTCTTTAACCTTCCAAATTACTTTAGAGAGCTCAAGTCCTATCACGACCAATGACCAGCACAAAAAGCGAATGGTCATCGTTATTACCTTTACCTGTCCCTCAGTCTACTGGACCGTTGGGGCACTATGCAAGACTTGTTAATATGACCATAGATTTAAAGCTTGGGTTGTTTTTTTCTACGATAGTTATCTGGTCATCATGGGGTCCAATCGCTGCAGTAACCCTATCTCTAATCTCTCTGTTTGTGATGCGGTCTTTGAAAGTGATACCTAGGATTATTGCCAAACTATTAATAGATTAACTTATATGGACGCTTACCCAGCGCCAAGAGTGGATAAACTGGAGGAGGAAACGTCCAGGTATGAAATCTTTAGCACATTGGATCTGGAGAGTGGTCATCACCAAATACCTATCCAACACAGCAAAAAGAACGACACAGCTTTTGAAGCCTGCGGGTATACCCTTTTGGGTCACTTACGGTGTAGCCTCCAGAAAATCATAGATACTATTATAGAAGAAAGAAAACCTGTCCGACACGTTTGCCTATGTCGACAATGAAACAATATGTGGTAAAGATGTAGAATATCACAACAAAAATCTGTTGCGCTTTCAGGAGGAGGCTCGGGAATACAGAATAGCCTTCAACGAAAGTCAAAGTGTAATTGCTACTTAAGCTGCTTGTATATGGAATATTCAAAGGACATTTGAACAATGACCCTGATAGCTTTCAAGCTCTGTTATTAAACTAGTATATGTTTTTTTAATTATTTTTTGTAAAGCAAATTATAAGCAAAATGTTTGAGCCAATAATAGGAATTGAGACTACTAATTTCACAAAAGCTCACCTTTTTTATTTTTTTTTTGGTGTTTTTTGTTTAAGTTAATGCTGACGAAGATCTCCGCCCCTGTATATAACGATATGAAATATGTATTATAGGGTTCTGACCAAGATATCGATAATTTATAAAGTTACCACCGAATGAAACTAATCCAGAGGTATTAGCTCCCTTATCGCTGATACCAAGTTCTTTCCCTTACACAGATGTTCATAATGAAAGGAAAAGTTGACCAAATAAAAAGCTTAAAATTGAAAGCCAAGCGATGCACTAGGAGAAAATAAATCTTTATAGGGCAGGATTAAATTTAAACCTTACAGACAGAAAAATCTGGCAATTTAGTTCAGTTCTGGAAGAATGTAAACTAGAGTAAGCTCCCTCCAGACCGTTCATAAGCTCTACATTTCTCTTTGAAAATATCTACACTATCTTAAAATTAGGATTGACCGCGATTAAAAATTATGTAGTGATTAGATTTAGTATTTTGTGAAAGTGATATTTAAAGTTTATCTCTTTAACATATGGAGCTCTTCTATTCCACATATCATATTGTCAGAACGCGAGTACAAGATTTCTGCTACTGTAAAGTGCATAGCTATCACCTAATATAATATATGTTTTTTTTTTTCTTTAAACTTTGTGTAACTATCATTTACATGTGCTCCTTTTTTCTCTTTAACTTTTTCTTTACTATCTATCTTTAGTTTCTTTTATTAGTTCTTGATGGTTTGTCTTACCAAATAATATATATAAGCGATGCTACATAAATTACTGTGACACTGAAGATATACTGTCTATTTAACATTGCATCTTTTCTTTTACTATTTTATATAGACTAAATGAGGGACATTTATCACATATTAGATAGCACCCAAATTTGTGGGTAAAAAAGTAAGAAAGCTTATTAGCAAGTGCTAGGAACAGTTTGTGAAATGTCTTCCTTAGTGCTACAGTAGCAAGGAATGGGTTGCCTGAGTCCGTCAGGTAAACCAATGACTTGGTAGAGTTAAAGTGATTGCAGGACTAGATTGAAATATCGTCACGCGTAGGACTTCGTCATCTTTTCCCAGTCTGCATTGTATCAGAAAAAATGATAAGTCTGTGTTTTTTCAGATAAGAAGATAAGTCTGTGTTTTATCAGATAAGAAGATAAGTCTGTGTTTTATTAGATTAGAAGATAAGTCTGTATTTTTATCAGATAAGAAGACAAGTTTGTGTTTTATCAGATAAGAAGATAAGTCTTGTTTTATCAAATAAGAAGATAAGTTTGTGTTTTATCAGATAAGATGATAGATAAGTCTGTGTTTTGTAATTGTCATTGGATTTTTTTAAAATTTAAAACCCAGACTAAAAATGGTAACTAATAAATATGTCATATTTTTTATACACATTATGCAGTTCTACCCGTAATGACGACACATTTTGTAGTGTGTGTGTGTGTAGTGGCTGACGTAACTTTGGGTAGGATCGATGCAGAAAATTCACTACACGGGGGAGGGGGGGAAAGAGGGAACCACGTGTGTTTTATTGCATGGTAGACTTCAAGGAGGTAGATGCACATTTTTAAACCAATCGCCATACGTCCTCATCTCCGGAAGTAAAACTAATGATGGCCATCTGCTCTACTATCAAAGCTAATGCCACCCTTTACCTGAAATTACATGAGGACGAGAATGTCTCTGTACAGTAGGCTCTCTCTCTCTCTCCCTCCATTTCTCTCTCTCTCTCTCCCTCTCTCTCTGTCTCTCCCTCTCTCTCTCCCTCTCTCTCTCTCTCCCTCTCTCTCTGTCTCTCCCTCTCTGTCTCTCCCTCTCTCTCTCTGTCTCTCCCTCTCTCTCTCTCTCTCTCTCTCTTTCTCTGTTGAATTTTACGTGTCCAGAGAAGTCACTTGAAAGAAAGCGCTCTACAAGTTAACCGATATGCCCCAGTAGCTTGCATGCTGAGACTGTAGGCATAGTTTCATTGTTTTTACTATGTATGAAAGAGTTGAATCCCTTTGATTTTGTTTATATAAAAGAACGTCATTTATTCAAACGTAAGTTATCTGGAACTTCAAAAAAACTGGACAGCCTTTTTTGTTAATATTTAACAGTACGGTATTTAAGTGGTCTTGAAGACAACGAGTGATCACCCATTATCTCTCTCGGTAAAGGGAGGCTACTACGTACAATGCTTTGTTCCCTGTATAATAGACTTCAATTTTTATGTTTTTACGTAAATTTTCTGTACAAAGTTGTGGGAATGGACCGATTGTAATAGTTTGCATTCGGTTATCCGAACGATCCGGAAAGTATTTGTTTCCAATTAATCCGGATAGTGGACATTCTGTTTATTTCCAGGGTATGAATGTTAAGCATATGCTTGATCTACATGTACAGAGCTTTTATGTTTGGCTAAGAAAGATGAACTCTGACCCTTTCCGGAAATGACCTATGTGCACTTATCTAGGTCACTTACATCAACATAGGAGTGTAGAAAATGAAACTCAATTTGACTTGTATTGTGTTAAACTAAACTAAAAAGTTACTCGCTGAGATGAAACGAATGAAGGACCAGCGTGAGATCTTCTTGCTGCTTTTCATAAGGATCTTTCATTTCGACTTCCATTCTTTGAGGTCTGGTCGAGTTCTATTTATATCTCAGCTCCACGCTGGCCAGATTTAAACAAATGCATTCTCACAATGATTGTAATTACATAAACGTCTAGATCTTGATCTTTTTTTTTTTTGACAGAAAGAACGTAGATACTAAAGGAAATGAAAGATGAATGTGAATTTTTAGCGGCCCCCGTAAGGGGAAAAAGCCGCTATTAGGTTTGTGCAAAATGTCCGTCTGTCCGTCTGTCCGTCTGTCACACTCAGGCCGCCAAAACTAGAAGAGATACGAAAAATATTTTTTCACCATTAAATGCGGCTTGAAAAGTTTAGGTGCAACGGCTACTTTTAGTTTTCTAAAAGCAAACCGTTTAATTTATAAAAATTATTATGCAAGCGATTTTTTAATAATAAAACACCAATTGTGAAGCAATCAGGTAAATGCAAGGGAGGAAATGTTACTAGAAAAAAAAGCTCTTGGCATGTAGATATCACGCACATTTTTTAAAATGACTTTCTGTCTGTCTGTTCGTCTGTCCGTCTGTCAGACTCAGAGCGCCAAAACTAGAAGAGATACGAAAAATATTTTTTCACCATTAAATGCGGCTTGAAAAGTTTAGGTGCGACTTTTAGTTTTCTAAAAGCAAACCGTTTAATTTATAAAATTAATTATGCAAGCGATTTTTTAATAACAAAACACTACGTAAATGTAAGGGAGGAAATGTTACTATAAGAAATACTTCCGATATGTAGATATCACGCACATTTTTTTAAACTGAACTTTTATCAGCGGCTTTCGTCTACTAGCGTAAAGCCCGGAAATGACATGATTCTAAACTAATTTCTTAAATTTTTTAAAAAATCAGATTTTTTTTTTTTAAATTGTTTAGTGCCCCCATTAGAATGAAACAAGCATATTTTTGTGCGTTTTGTCTGTTGGTTGGTCTGTTCGTCACGGTTAGAAAAAAACACTAAAGGCTTTTGAAAATATGATTTAACCTTTACTGTTCTTTCAGAAATATTGCGATAGTTTAAGGATGGGAGCATACAGGAATTGAGCCAGGGACTTAGAAGGAACATCCGAAACATCTTGCGAATAGGCGGATCTGACAGGGATCCGACTCCGACGGGGGCCGCCTCTGAGTTTGTGTATCACATAAACTCGCTTTGTAATCTTGTTTTTTTTTTGTGAAGTTGATTTGCTAAATATAGATTTTATAAACATAATAAAACAATAGAGTCGAAAAATATTTCCGCATAGTATGGGGCTTTAATATATTAACTCTTTCTCTCCTGATCGACGATGCCAACGTTAATTTGACTCCATTAGACTGAATTGATGTTTGGATTTATAAACTTTAATTTGTGATGTATAAAAGAGCATGCATTCCAATACAAGTCAATACCAAATATAACATTTGCTGAACAAAAAACAAAAACGTTATTGAAGTTTAATCAGAGCAGGATAGAGAGAAAATCAATAATTCAATCGGAACTATGGAAATAATTACTGGGAGAGTTAATTGACTACACAACACATCCCTAACACTTTGTAAACTCATTCTTACTGACGAGCTACAAGCATATGTAGACATAAGAATAACAATCGATATAGTAAATCATATCAATAACAATAGATGTAGGGCTAATATACATCAATGCATTCTTCATTAAAAAAAAAGTTCTCCTTTCAGACCTTGTGGTCTATAGGGCATCTGATTCTGTGGCCTACGGTTAATGAGGGTGTCATGTGGCCAGCACAATGACCAACACCCTTTACTTTTCCTCTAATAATGTAAGGTACCCATTAGAGCTGGGTGGACTCAGAGGCGCCTAAGGATCCCAAAATAAAAATCCAAGTCTTCACCAGGATTCGAACCCAGGCCTCCGATTCAGAAGCCAAGCGCTTTACCGCTTAGCCACCGCGCCTCCTCATTCTTCATGTCAGGGCTAGCTCACGCTCGAGTTCTTTCTTAATACCTAAAGCATGGAATGGGTAGCTTGAATCAGCCAGGAAAGCCAATAAAATAAATTAAAAGAGTTTATGTTTCTAATAAACATAGTAAAGTTCCTCCTTTCTAACCTTGCCATCTATAGAGCAGATGATGTAATGGTCATCTGTATCTGTGGTTTACGATCAACGAGAGTGTCATGCGTTCATCACAACGACCAACCGCGCGTTCTTTTCCCCAACCAATATCAGGTACCCATTAGAACTGGATGGACTTGGAGTTTGTACATTTCTGTTTTAAATTTTGTATATGGAATTACGACAACCCAAAAAGGCTACCCTACTAGATAAAAACTAAACCAAAGAACGTTTAGGCCGTGAGGTCTGCGTCAGGAACAAACAAAGAAAATAATAAGTAACAATGCAGCTTTTAATTGGAACAACTTTTTTTTCTTGAAGCTAAAAAGAAATAAGTAAGCCTAATCATTCTTTGAAAAGCACTAGGTTAATGCCTTGAGCTAGGAGGAACGAGACGGTTTGGGAGGCTGAAAAAAAATAACACAGAAGGAGATAGGTAAACCAAGAACGGCAAGAGAAACATAGACCTGAGGGGTATTACCCATAACATAGAACCAACTGAGGGGCATTGCCCAGAACATAGACCCAATTGAGGGGCATTGCCCAGAACATAGACCCAACTGAGGGGCATTGCCCAGAACATACACCCAACTGAGGGGTATTACCCATAATATAGAACCAACTGAGGGGCA
>JADKLZ010058610.1:0-14644 GCA_021533235.1 Biomphalaria straminea | reverse complement strand
CACATCGGGAAAACTCGAGTTCGACCGTTATTTCGATATGAAAATGTCTCAATTTAATTTTGGTCAGAATAATTTATGAATGAAATGGAAAATTTATGAATGAAAGTTTTTCCATGACGTAAACGGGAAGAAATGCTTACGTCACTAGGCTTACCATAGAACAATGCAAACAAGAGCGAGTTTTAAAGTATCAATGGACCTAATTAAACATTTGCGCACCATCTTATTGAAGATTGATTTATTATAGAACTATGGAAGGAAAGTAATGAAATTAAATGTACCGATGTATGATTAGTTATTGCGTTTTAAGTGCTTAATAAATTGTTTACACTTTAATTGCATAGAGCGGTGTAGATTCATTAGATTGCTCAATCTTCGGATTTGATGTCAAGCCTTATTATAATTATAATTATGCTGGTAAAATTATGACCATGTGTTCATGCTTCAGTGTCTAATGTCCCGTACCAAAACAAAGGAAATGGTGATTACACAGCTGCTCTACTGCTCCTTACTTTCTCACACTGAACAAGATATATAAACCGTTAGAGCGTGGTGACGAAAGGCCCAGGAGATATATGAATGGAGGGATGTGTAAGAGCAGGCCATATCTTTCCATGGGCTGTAGCACCAGTAGCAGTTGTATATAACCTTTCTTAGTATAAATTATTTAACCGAGCAAGGCTCGGTCACCTGATATTATGTCTATAAATTGTGTTTAATCTCTAAGACTGAAGATCATGCAATTTTTTTTTCATAATTTGGAAATCCGAATTCAATAGTAGATATATATACACGTTTTCAAGTTACATTAAGTTACTTCCTCTTTCCAGTCTATATTTATTTATGTCTATGCATAGACATATATATATATATATATATATATATATATATATAGACTGGCCAATGAAGAACAAATTATTATTGGAAACATTAGGGCAAACATAGATTTAGTTATACAGCAGTTATGAGCAGTAGAAAAGTAAAAGTATTTTTTTTCAGCTATAACCTATATAATTAATAGAACACATTCTGTATTATTATATCTGTAATCTTTCCTACTAAATCTATGTCAGGCGGGCATAATGACTATCTTCCGAACAATTAATTTAACTAGCTTTTAAGTCTAGATCTAGACTGAAGACATTGAACACATTCTTTTGTTGTCAAAATTTGATCAACAACTTTTTTAGGCGATCTACGCTATAGACTCTATTATATCTAGTAAAAAAAGACTACTTACTACATCTAGATATAGCCTAATCTATATATTTTTATATAACAATATCTAGATCTAGAACTAGTGTAGATCTAAGACAGAATCTAGATGTAGTGTAGATCTAAAACAGATAATTGATACATATACAATTTAACTAAGTCTGCATTAGTTAGTGTTTAGAGATCGGATAGAATAGACGATAGACTGACTGACTTACTGTGTAAAAATATTCAATTTATTGATGCAAAATGATTTTTCAAACTTTAGGATTTTTCCCTTGGCCGCATTGGTCTATCGTTCTACGATCGTTAGAGTACGCTCTGTTAATTTTTTTTTACTTTTTTGACTAAAAACTAATTCTAAATATTTGAATCGATAAGACGACCGCCATACATAAAGAAGCCACCATAAATAGATCCACATCACAAGCCTATATATTTTTTCTATGTCTTTCATTATGAAATTGTTGTGTGGTGCGCATAGGTGCATGCGTACAAAGGCAAAATATTGGGAGTAATGAAGTTTTGTACTTTTCAAAATTAAAGATCATAGTTATATATAGACTGAAATTTACGTCCTAGAATTTATAGCTCAATTGTTGCCATTTTTTTCATCTTTTTTTCACATAGATGTAGTACATAAAACATATTTGACTCTTCCCAAATGAAAATAACATCCTACGACCAGTCTATATTTATTTATGTCTATGTGTCTATGCTATTTTGTGAATGAAAATAGTGCGGACTGGGATGCACCATTTTCCATTCACACCATGGTGCGCCCTAGCATCTTCCCATTTACTTGTTGTTTGAACTTTACTTATTGTTTGACCTTTTACTTTGAGGATTATATATATATAATAGATTTATATATATATGCAAAGTTGCAAAGTGTAGCTTTAAAAATTAGATCTAGATCCTTCGATGTTAACATGATAAGCATGGGATATATGTTTATATTATTGAGGGTCTTCATTTTTTTTTCGGACTACTATACATATGTCACGGTTCCAGTTAGTACCCAAGAAACTTTTATGACTAGAAAGAAAAAAAATTGTGCAATACTGAGATCCTTGCACGAACAGGTAATCCCAGCATCTTTACAGCCCTCAGACAACGCCGCCTGTCCTGTCTTGGACATTTTCGCCAGATGGAGGACAATCGCTTACCGAAAGTCATCCTCTACGAACAACTCGCGACTGGCTCAAGAAAATCTGGTCGCCCCCAACTCCGTTACATAGATGTAATAAAACGAGACCTCAAATCAGTGAACATCAATACTGACCATTGGGAAGACATAGCTCTAGACCGCACCAGATGGAGAGAGAGACAGTGACCAAAAAAGCTATGGACAGCGAAAGAGCATGAGCCTCAGCTCTGGAAGAAAAACGGACAATGCGAAAAATGGCCAGCTTCTCTACCACTGAAGCGAAGACCACCTTTACCTGCGATATTTATGGAAGGGGGTATCTCTCCAAAATAGGGCTTCACAGCTACACAGGAAGTGTGTAAGATGAACCATAGTCGTTCTACGACTGAAGGAGGCCAATGAATTATAATAGTATGCCTAGATTCATAGTCATTTTGTGTGAATCATGAATGTGATTTAACTTATAGTATATGTTTCACTCTTTCTCTCCGTAATTATTTACCACATTCTGGTGAAGTCAACGTTGGTATCGTCAGTTAGGAGAGAAAGAGTTAATATACATTGTACGCAAAAATTCAAATTATTGTGTTTCTGAAGTTAAAATTTGGTGGAAACTAAACATTATTTAAATTTTAATTTTCAGAAAAAAATCAAGAACAAATTTTACCTGTTAGAGAGTAAGTAATGCATATCATGTTATAAAATATTAAAGCCTAAAAAAGTGTAACAGTTTTATATTGTTGTATCACTATACAGATTATGTTTCTTGTATTAAATATTATATTTTATATGAAAACTGTTTGTGTAGAATTAGCAGAATTACTAAATCCCCAAAAAAAGATTTGCGCTGTTTTCAATAAAACAATATTACAAAGAGAGTTTGTATAACACAAACTTATATCATTCGCCTGTCAAATGACCAGAAATATTGAAGCTATGATCTTTGTATTGTTTTGCTAGTATAAAGTAATGAGAAATCAACAAATCATTGTTTCACTTAAAAGCAAACTGGACAATTCGTTAGCTGTAATACTACTCTTGTAAAACTTCTGGAATATGGATTGGACAACCAGTTCACTTAAAAAATTGGAGTACAGCACACTGAGCATCTCAAATTTATTTTTCTTTTCTAATTTTTGAGATCTAAATGGGACGGACAAACGTACGGATAGACAGACTACTTTAAGTAATTGTAGCTATATTTCTTTTTTTAGTGGCTTCAAATAAAAGTCGTCTTTATGAAATTTGGTTAAAGATCAAGAACCTGCATAATGACCTTGCCCATTCAAAATCCGTACGAAATGATGACAATGAAAAAAAAACAATCAGCAAATAATATCTAGAATAATAAAGATGCAATCTCATATTAAAACGTATGTTAATTACTATCAGCATATAATAATATGTATTGCAACTTCAATACCGATTGCACTTATTTTAAATAGTCAGCTTTTTACATTAAACTAGTGGACCGGCGGCATACCATACGCCGCTATTTTTCAGGGAAGGCCTTAGAGGCACTGTAATGAATGCGACCGCAATGGGTCGCGCACTTTCTTTAGACCCGTGCATATTTTTAAGTGTATAAATTATTAAATTAAACTATTTTATAACATATAACAGATTTCCCGCGGCCTCTTGATTTACCAGGAGCCCCTAGAAATCTCCTGAAATTTTATTAAATATAGGCCGACGAAAAAGTCCTGGAAATCTGGGGAAATTCTTTAATCTTTTGTGAAGTAAAAGTAAACGATTGTCGTTCTCGCTTGAACTTTTTAACTTTGAGAAGAAGAGAATTATATACACCACTTTCCTTCACAAAATATCATAGCTATGCTATGCTATTTTGTGAATGAAAATAATGCGGATTTGGATACACTTTTCCTTTCACACCATGCTACGCCATGTGATCTTACCATTTACTTGTTATAAGTAAAGAATGCGTGAATTAATGAATAAAAAATTCTATGAATAAAGCTAAAAATAGATAATTGACCTTCATTTACGCGATGTTAAAAATAGAGTTGCACTCACGTAACAATGCTTTAGAAAAACAAATTTGAATGTTAATTTGATTAAAATATGAAATGAATAGACTATAATTACTATGTTCATGTGCTAAAGCATAAAACTATCTTTGCGAAGAGAAGTTCTATAATCTTAGAATTGAATTCGAGTTTTAGATCTAGGAATAGAGAGATGAATTACCTTTCGTAATCATATCTAATGAACGAAGGTGCGTAATTTGTGATATTATTTAAGTACTTCTAAAGTGAAACCTGAGAGTAGACTCTATCTGTGTATTGTTGTTCTAGTTTCAATAGTCTTACGACACAATAATCTGGAAATACTTTTAATAATATGACAAAAATTGAGAAGAAGAGAATTATATACACCCCTTTCATTCACAACATAGTTCGGATTGGGATGCACCATTTACAATTCACACATTGATGCGCGATGGGATCTTCCCAATTACCGGTTGCTTGAACTTTACTTGTTGTTTGCACTTGTCTTTTGATAAATTTATATATAGATAGCGCTGCTTTCTATAATATCAGATATCAATAACAGGAATACAAAATGACATGAATCCTATCTCAAAATATTTATTTTTTGCCATAATCTTTTATGATTTATTAAATACTAGTTGACCGGCGGCATAGCATATGCCGCTATTTACCAGGGCCGGCGACCGCAGTGGGGCCCGCATTTCATAGGACCCGCAATTTTATAGGACCCGCTCTAATTTAAAGTGTAAAAATTGGTAAATTAAGCCATTTTATTACTTACAACAGATTCCCCGCGCCATCCTGTCGATTTAACATATCTATAATTATTTGTCTGTTAAGCTATTGCTTTAAAAGAAATCAAACACATTTTTAACAAAATATAGTCATTTATAACGACCGCAGTGGGGCCCTCATTTCATAGGACCCGCAATTTTATAGGACCCGCTCTAATTTAAAGTGCAAAAATTATTAAATTAAGCCATTTTATCACTTACAACAGATTCCCCGCGCCATCCCTATAATTATTTGTCTGTTAATTATATAAGCTATTGCTTTAAAAGAAATCAAACACATTTTTAACAAAATATAGTCATTTATAACGCTGTTAACCATCAAGCTGTAAGGGAAATAAGTCTTTGGCATATGGTTGAACACAATCTGCAATTACAAACACAATAGCACACTACAGACTGAAAAGATAAAATATAATTTTTAAAAAGTCGAAGAACAAAACTCCACTTGTCTCTCAAACCTTGCTAATGCTTTTTTTTTTTTCACCACAATTGTTCACAAATACTCGTATTAAAGGTCTTTTGCAAGTCAATGGAATTTTTTTATCTAAAGAATTATAGAGTGTTTGCGCTCTAGAAAACATTCTCTTTGACTATTAAATACATAAATAATTCGAGTTTTAAATATAGTTCTAATTTTTCGCATTATAAAATAAGTAAAGCCAATGCGTTAAAAAAATGATTAATGGAGCTAAAAATAGATTACTTGTTGTTGCACGTTTGACCTATTTACTTTGAGAAATATAATATAGATTGCACCAAAAAAAATTGTTTATATTTTTATATTAAGAATTTTATTAGAAATAGAGGAAAACCATTGTATATGTTTCAGTTTCTTTGAAAATGAATATTAATAATCTAATAAAATAGATATTTTTATACAAATTAAAAAACAGTCGTCCTGGGTTTGCATAATTTATATCTCTACTTCATTAATATTTTTTTTTACCTTTATAAATTGATAAAGTCCTTTTTAGTGAGTAATGTTTATTTGGATGTTTACAAAATTATTAAAATAAAAAGATACAATTACTTCAAGCTGTATGCAAATATATTTATCTTTTAAAAAATAATCAACAGATCACTATTGTCGCCTCCACAAGACAATACTCCATCCCCAGTTGAAAGGTAATATGAAATCTTCAGGTTAAAGTTTTGTTAACTTAAAATATTTTTTTTTTATTTTTTGTGTTTCAGTCTCCATCCATCTGAATGTTAGATTTATGTCCCACTATTAAAATCGTAACTCAATTTCAGCAATACCAACGCCTTTATGTAGCTCAAAATTTACTATTTTGTTTCTAACACCAAAATCTATTGGATTTTTAAACATTTTCAACCAATAATTAAATCGTTAATAATTGTTTATTGAAACTAGTAGCTGGGAAGAAGTGGCACTAAAAAGATCCACATGGCGAGAGAGCAGAAAGGAGGAGTCTTGGATTTCAGATACCTTACACAACAGAAGTAGAAAGAAGGGTGAAAAAATGCGCCTTGAGATTGCATATGCCTAACCTGTGATCGCAGCTGTGTATCAAGGATTGGTCTTTTTAGTCACACAAGAGCTTGCAAGTGGAAACGAGTCTCTCGAGACGTAATTGCCACAGAATTGTTTATTAATTGATCATTAATAATTTACGAAAGAGTATAAATATATTCAAGGAAACCGTTTTTTTTTCGGTCTAATATATAACACCGGCCATTCGTATGTTAACTGATAAGAAAGTCCTTATGATTAATGTTATTCCTACAAAATTTATTCATCAAATTTAACTATGTACACTAGAGAAACTTCTAAGCTTTCTGGAAATTAGATAAAAAATCTTCCTAAATTCTTAAAAATGTGTATAATTTTAAAAATATAATAGGGATCAATATTTTCATAAATAAAATAAGAACATAAGAACCACAAACTATGAACAACTACAATCCTAACAACTTCGGTACAATAAGAAGAGACGTGCTCGTGTCGAAAATTCCGTTACCATTGTATTCGTTGTTCGATTAACTATTTGATACCACGGGATACCGAGAATTATTAATGTTATTATTTGAAAAACAAACAAACATAGAAACTTTTCCTTTTATGTTGTTTCAATACGTATTATTGTTCGCTTTTAGATTAAGTTCTTGAATGGTAATAGAGACATTTGAGAGTATGTCAGTAACGTAAAATAAAATATTTTAAACATGTCGAAAATTGTATGAATTCCTGTAAATTAATATATAATATTTTTATACCTATATTCTAGTCAGAACTTTATGGATGGATTGTGAATGAACCTGGTTGGTCGGACAGCTTATCTCAAAAGCGGCTATTCCAATTTTCTTAGAAATGTAACAGTTGATGTATATCGATAAGAAAAGAATTACTAGCACTAGTTTGACCGTTATATTTTTTTAAAGTTAAAAAAAAATAAACGTAAACTTGGCTAGATACTCAATCTATGCATAAAGCCAACATGGCGTAGTCAGCCGTGTTATCGCAATTATGTGATAAGGGTAAATTTTAAGTTGCTTCAATTTTATTGAAGTTTATAAGCATTACTACGTAAATCTAATATAGAAGACATCTCGATTGTAGGCTCAGAATTCAATCTAAACTAGATCTTAAGAGATCTCAATCAAAAGTTTATGTCTACTGTTAGACTTAAATGTCGATCTAATGAACAAATCAATATATAATCACACAAGTAAGCATCCTGGCAGAATCTGAAATTAAGTAGGAGTAATTTTAAGGGAATTAAGCAGCTGATGGTATAAGGTGTTCGATATCCGAATGTGATCCAATATTTTTGTATTTTGTTTTATTATTTTGTCATTTACCGGTACTAGTCGACCGACGACGTATTTTTCAGGGGGGGGTGCCTTAGACCAATGCAACCTATGCAACCACACTGAGCCTCCGCACTTTTATAGTACCCGCGCTAATTCTAGGTGTAAATTATTAAATTAAACCATTTTATAACAGGAGCTACAGGAAACCTCCTGAAGTTACAAAATATACGAAAATATATGAAATATATGAAAATATCCGGAAATAGTTAGACTGATCTGAAATTTTATAAAATCTGCTGAAATATATAGACAAAAATTGTCATTTTGGGGTGCTATTCAATATGAAAAACGCCATTCCTACTCTCGATAAAAAACTGCAATACCCATAATTGTGAACCTGGTGAAAGAAGCTTCTCGTGCCTCAAACTAATGAAAATTTACTAAAGGTTAATAATTCTTATCGATAGGTTAAAACATTTGGTAATTGTTGCTATTAAGCGAGATCTATGTAGGAAATATTCTTTGTATTATATACTGTATGACTTCACTACACGCAAGGCTCGAAAAGTAATCCTGCTACTTAGTGACGGGTGAATGCTTACCCCCCCCCCTTTTTTTTTATTTGTTTGTGGGATAAATCTAGTCCGACTTGCAGAAATTAAAGGGTAATCTTTCCTTTACTTCTTGATGTCCCAAAAAATATATACAGGATAACACATATCTTTTTTATTTAATATATCTTTAAAAATAAAGAATTTTGTTTTAAGCTTTTTAATTTTTTTTGTTAGTGTATAAATGTGACAAGTAGGTCAAAATGGTGGCCGTTTAGGTGTCTAGGGGGTTTAGAGAATTTGAGGACCTTGACTTGCACATAGAACTACAGGCACAGTGGTATGGATGCAGGCAACAAATACAGTCTCAAGTAAATATATGTACAGTTTAATGATAAAAGGAAAATAAGTAAAAGTGTAAAATGCTGTACAGTGTTAGGAGGGGCCTAAATATCTACATCAATGAAACTATCATCATGAAATAAGAACCAAATGGTCTGAGTGTCATTAGGCTTTTGTAGCTTAGCTTTTGAGTCCTATGCTGCTCTGAAGAGACTGGCGTGGCTTATGCTTGAGTTGTCTGTGGGTGGGCTGGCGAAATCGGTCCTAGCGCACGGGACAGTCCAACTATAAATAGCTGCAGGGGCGGGTCTTCTGGCATGCGTTTGTTGGTCGGACTCTTCTGAGTAGTGAGTAAGGCTGGTATCTTCAGATTGGTGTCAGCAGACTAGTATCAGCGTTACGAAGTTAGGGCTTCCAGGTAGGAGTAGCCTGTAATAAAAGCTGCAACGAGATTCGTAGATCGACTTAGCCATAATGATGACACTGGGATGTAGACGCCTTTCCATGAAGGACATCTTCAGAATGTTTAAATAGAAACCATAATCTAGTTTCACAATAGTAAGGGGAGTTAATCAATTAAATATTCCATCTCATCAGGGGAGACAATAACAATAGTAGTACTGAAGTCCCACAAGGGCGATAACACATAGTAATGTAATATTTGATGTGAAGAGACTATAGCTTAGTTTCACAAATATCAAGGGAGTTAATACATTGTAATGTATTCCGTCAGGGGAGACTACGAGTAGTGTTAAATTGTAAGACGCACCTCGTCACGGTGAGATCATTACGAGCCGCTTGGATAGCGAGATGAAAGGGGAAGGGGGGAGAGATGGCTGATGGTCAGTGACCAAGTCGTTATCGTTTATCTCTGGCCGTGGGGCCCGAACAATAGAGTACGCTTGAATGGAGACAGGGCTCGTTCAAGGAACGTAATCTCTAGGAGTTGAAATTAAATACAAGGGGAAATAATTCATGTCTATTCTGAGCGCAGGGTCAGTGCGTCAGTTAAAATCAAGGCGATCAACCGAGATAAGATAATGATATGATAAGACAAATAAGATAATGTATACATGGTTTTACCTAAGTAATAAGTCTGGCCAATTGGCCGGTAAAATAGAATATAGAAATAGTTACGGCATTCCTTGTCACGGAATGAGCGTAAAATATATACTTGGTAATAATACATGTTACATAAATATTATGATAGTTCCCGGTCAAGGAATTTATCAATAAAACATAGAAATGGCTCGTGGCGAGCGGTAAATCAATAGTAGCTAAAGAGCTAAATACATGTGGCAAGAATTATTGAGAATTCTAGTCCAGATAAAATGGATGACTTTGACTATTCAGTCGTACAAGTCATGATAATAAAATATGATACATAAAGTGATTACTTACATACTCCAAGATAAGAATTACACAAATATGTACACAAAATAATGCACTAAATAAATGCACAAATATAAAATACACATAGTAAGAGGCCATTAAAACACCTTTAGAAAGCACGTACCACCATCCAATAGTGAGGAAAAGAATGAAATGGATATAGTATATAGCGTAAGCTCAACAAGCGTGTTTACTCCAGACAGCTCTCAGAATTTTCTAAATTGAGTCCATATACAGATGGAAGAGAGGTTGGGCGAAAGGGGAGTGGCGTTACGTCAGATATGGCAGCTTGTGTGAAGAGCTCAAGACAAAAGATTTCCTCTCGACATCGCCGCGTGTTTCCTGTATGAACATAGGGATGGGCCCTTATCGAATGATATCGCCAATATGGTCGGACGACAGACCGTTTGTCTTACGCGACAGGGATTAGCTGCGCGAGACGGTCCTTGTTGTCGACGATTTGAAGAGGGTCCATTTGAATTGACCCGTCCCCCGAAAAGGGGGGGGGTGCGGCAGGATTTTAGGTCAAGATATTTTGAGGCGTGTTTATTCTTGACAATAAAGAATGTGCTAGACGTGTGTCAGATCAAGAAATTACATCGTGACACGGATGCCTAGAGAAAAAGTGGTGGTGGCGATAGGGCCTTTTGTTGTATGTGTGCCAAATTTACGTGAATAATAGATAATAGTGAACAAATAGATGCTATCTTACTAGACTTTTCCAAAGCTTTTGACAAAGTTCACCACCATAGTTTGCTTAAAAAATTAAAATATTTTGGTATTGATGGTCCATTGCATCAGTGGATTAAAGATTTTCTGATAGGAAGAGAACAAACCGTAATAATAGATGGTTCTAAATCAACACCAATAACATTAAACTCAGGTGTACCACAAGGAACAGTCTTAGGTCCACTACTATTTCTAATTTACATAAACGATTTACCAAATTGCATTAGTTCAGGAACAAAAGTTAGATTATTTGCAGATGATTGCATAATATATAGGTCAATAAAAACAACACAAGACACAGTAATTTTACAAAGAGAATTAGATGAATTACAGAAATGGGAATCAAATTGGAGCATGTCTTTCCACCCAGAAAAATGTCAGTTATTAAGAGTAACAAAAAAACTAAAACAAATTAATTCCACTTATCTTATTCATGGTAAACCAGTAACACAGACTAAAAACGCAAAATACCTAGGTGTTATAATAAATGAAAAACTGTCATGGAATCCCCATATTGATGAAACTATTAAAAAAATCAAACAAAGCATTAGGCTTTATTAAGAGAAATTTCTATAAATCAAATAAGAACATAAAACTAAAATGCTATTTAACCTTGGTTAGGCCAATAATAGAATATGCATCTTCTGTTTGGGACCCCTCAACTCAAGAAAACATTAAGAAACTAGAACAGACACAAAATAGAGCAGTGAGATTCATAACAAACAAATATTCACATTTCACTAGAATAACACCTTTAGTAAAATCACTAAATTTAGAAAGCCTTCAGGATAGAAGACTTAAGAGTAAAGTAGCAATTATACACAAAACACTGAACCATAATCTCCAAATACAAAAACAAAACTTAATAAAATACTCAGAAAGACACAAAGATAAAGGCACATTCCTCGTCCCATATGCTAGGACAAATCTGTACAAATGCTCTTTCTTCCCTAGTGCCATTAGAGCATGGAATGGTTTGCCTGAGCTAGCCAGGAAAACCAGTGACTTGGCAGAATTTAAGTCACTGGTAAATATGCATGACTGAATGCATGACGCGTAGGACGTAATCATCTTCTTTTTTGAAGTAACGTCTGTATTATTATATAAGATATATATATATATATATATAAGATGAAACACTAAAATAAATTAATTAAATCCCTTTTATCGAGTGATACCATAAGTGGGCGCAATCTAAGATTGTCACAATAAAATAATGCAGAAATTTAAAATATTATGTCCTCAGTGATTCCCAAAGCAAGGAAAAGAATAAGCCAATAAAGTAAGCCTTATTTTTCTTTATATTTGTGAATTTGATGTTTTCTATTTTCATTCAAATTGTGATTATATATACACTAGTAGACCGGCGGCATAGCATACGCCGCTATTTTCCAGGGCAGGCCTTAAGCACTGCAACATATGCGACCACAGTGGGTCCCGAACTTTCTTTGGACCCGTGCTAATTTTTAGGTGTATAAATTATTAAATTGAACAATTTATAACATGATATAACAGATTTCCCGGGCTAAAGTCAAACCTGAGAGTAGTATCTATCTGTGTATTGTCGACACAATATAATCTCTTCCGGCTTCCCCTTTTTCAACCTCCCTTCCATTCGCTACACAAATTCATAAGAGAGTTTTATGAAACAAAAATGTGTGCATTACAATTGTGTGTACATTATTTTATGTTTATAAATTGTGTTTAATCTCTAAGACTGAGGTTCATGCAATTTTTATTTTTTTCATTATTTAGAACTCATAATTCAATAGTAGATATATATACATGTGTTTTCAAGTTATACGAAGTTACTTCCTTTTTCCAGTCTATATTACTTTATGTCTATGCTATTTTGTGAATGAAATAGTGCGGATTGGGTCCATGCACACCGTGGTGCGTGCGCCATGGGATCTTCCCTATTTACTTGTTGCTTGCATGTTTGTATGTTGTTGCTCGTTTGACCTCTTACTTAGAGGAATATATATATATAGATTTTATGTAACGATATTATTTTTTTGTACTTTTAGACATTCCATTATATTTGAAGCTGAAATCGAAGAGTAAGTTTGTTTTGTTCTTATATGGTATTCTACAATAAGGAAACTTTTTAATTGCACTAGAAGAAGCAGAGTTTATGTAACTCGTCTATATTACAGTACACCCCATTCTTCTCTTAAAATAAACGAAACAAAAAAAAAACTAAAGTTATTAAATAGAACATAGAGAAAATTAAGATAATATTAAACAAGTAAAGGGAAGTTCCCATTTTAGACCTTCTGGTCTATAGATCAGAGGATGTAAAGGTTATATGTTTCTACGGAGGTTGTCAAGTGGCCAGCACAGCGACCAACCGCCTTTACTTTTATCAATGTCATGTACTCATTTGTGTTTGGTGGCGCCCAGAGATCCTGAAATTGAAATTCCCAGTCTTTACCTGGATTCGAAGTTTCGAACCCGGGAACACGTCAGCCACCGCGCCTCGAAGGTTATAAAAAAGCGATTTAAATAAAACAATAATAATCTAGATCTAAATATTAAAAAATAAAATCTACACCTAGAAAGGAAGCCGTATAACTTTTTACGTTTAATCTTAATTTGCAAGCTTTAGAGCTACACTAATATTATGATCAGGATTAGTTGGCCAACTACTGGAAAATAGTGCACTTATGCTGTTCGCATCGGATTCACATTTTAATGTGATACTACTGCTTATATAAAAAATAAAACTGCATTTCTAAATTGTAAGAATATAATGCGTTTCCGTAATAGATTATAGCTATACTTTTAGTTCATATTGTTTAATACAATTAAATCTAAATGTAGGTCTATATAGGCTTGTATGTATTTGGCCTCTATTAAGCTTAATTAGGTTGTTGTGACGTTATTTATAATGTAGATATTTTAAGAAATGCCTGCTAAAAAGTAGTGTTTTTTTTAAAAAAACTAACAACTAAAACGAAATTCTTTTTTTAAAGCAATACTTGAATCAGGAAAATATTAAATTAGTTTGTTGACAAATGAAAATTATATTTTATAATGATCAATTGACACTTTTTCTGTTGAGACCTTAGATGCCATTTTTTTGTACCGATGAATGAAGCATGACTTATTAATGAAGAAAATTTGAACTTTTTCAAAACTTACCTCCGCTAAAACTTTTTCATTTAAAAGCGTTTTTTTTTTAATCTGCTTGCATATATACTTTTAAAAATTAAATTGGTCACTTTCGGAAAAAACAACTTAGCCGTTGTATCAGAACTCTAAATGATCTAAAATATCATGATATCCGATTTTCATTTTGTCTTCTAGTTTCTGAGATCTAAACTGGACGGATAGGCGGACAAACCACACAAAACTAATAGCGTATATTCCGCTAAAAATGAGCAAAAATTTTGTTTTATTATTTAGTTATTTGCCGGTACTAGTCGACCGACGACGTATTTTTCAGGGGGCCTTAGACCAATGCAACCTATGCAACCACACTGAGCCTCCGCACTTTTATAGTACCCGCGCTAATTCTAGGTGTAAAATATTAAATAAAACAATTTTATAACAGGAGCTACTGGAGATCTCCTGAAGTTGCAAAATATACGAAAAAGTCATGAAATTATCCGGAAATAGTTAAAATCTTTTGAAGTTTTATAAAATCTGCTGAAATATATAGACAAAAATTGTCATTTTGGG
>JADKLZ010058609.1:652-10759 GCA_021533235.1 Biomphalaria straminea | reverse complement strand
CATATTGTAGAAAATCTCCCCCATCCCCCTAAACCAAAAAAAAAAAAAGTTGAAAAACGTATCTTATCTAAGTTAGGGTCCTCACTTTTCTCTGATGGATTGGTACATTGACCTTTAACATTGGTAGTTACCATGACCTTCAACATTTGTAAGTTTATGAAATCGAAAACCGAAAAAACTACAAGTTGAGATTGGAGGATCGATGGAAATATTTACCAAAGAGAGACATGAAAATGAGTTATTGGTAAGCTAGCTACTAAGTTGCTCACATTTTAAGTAGAGACATGAAGCCTTTTTCTGACTTCAAAAAAAAAGAAGACAAATTTTACTTATCAAATAAATGAATGTAACTACTAGATCCCCCAGCTTTTAATAAAATTGTTTCATGTCAATTTCATTTTGTTTTTGGACCTATTTGGTAATGTGGCCAGCGACACAAGTGTTGGAATTTAAAATGGCCCGCAGGTCAAATTAGGTTGGGCATCACTGAACTAGATTATTATTGTATAAACAATACTGTCAAAAATCTGTAACAAATTTAATCCCAGAAATATTTTTCTATTAGATTTCAATGCATTTCATCTTTGTACAGAAATCAGTTGGAGTCTATCTAAGGGAAAAGACTAAACAAAATTATGATCCAAGTATCAACATTACAATAAGAACAATGGACAAACACACCATTGTGACCTGGCCACAATACAGGTCCTGGAAATGTAAATATGTCATCACACATATTGGTATTGCACTGAGAGATGGGTGAGGTCAAGTCACATGATGATAAGAAGGAGACCTATTTGACTGACTGTAGGTCACTTTGACAATCTTTTGTGATGATAAATATATATCCCACCAAGAACTAATCCTTAGACATGTATTGCACCAAAACGAACTAGTAGAGTTATCTGTCCTGAAGCAGTCAAACCAATCTTTTCATAAAGCATTTTTGAATCAATTTGTTTAGGAAAACATACACACAGAAAACAAGTTACGTTGAATAGTATGAGAGCTGTTAGGAAAAAAAAAAAAAGCAATGAAAAACAAGGAAAATAAAGAATATCTGATTTCAGCTGGCCTGATATAAACAAAAAAGAATTCCGACATATCAACTAATAACTAGTGGAAAATTCACAGAGGAAGAAAAGGTAACTGGGTAAATGTTAATCCATTCATAACTAGAACACAAAAAGCTAAAGCAAATATGTACCATAGACCACAATACTGACATGCTTCCTTAGCCTCACATTTATTACAGATGAGGTGTATCAATGCACATTATTACATCCATCATTTTATTTTTTTAATTATTATTTATTTGGAGATACCTTACATTAAATATATCATTTTTGTTGTGTTAATTTTTTTTAATTTATTGTTTCATTTTGTTTTTTGGAAAATATTAAAAGCCAACACAACATGAGATCCCTAAATCTAATGGACAAAATAAACTCTTGTGCTTCACACACAAAAATACATGGGGACATATAACACATGCATGTATCTTAAACAAGACATTAAAGGACGTAATCATCTTCTTATTTGAAGTAACATTTGTATTAAATAAGAAAAATATTATAAATAAACATGTATAATGGGACTAATAAATTTAGCTCGACTCTGTAATATCAGGCACCAAAACAGAGGAAACTAAAACAACCAATAAAATGCATCAAAATGACTGTGCCTAACATTCTGGTTCTATGAACCATGAAGTCATAGAGATGACAAAAGCAGAAATTTTCTTGAAAGTAGCAGCAGACAAACTGAATATTATCATCACAGCTGGCTGGTCATGTGGTTTGCGTGCTAGAGTGTCGTTCAGTTTTATTGATGGTACAGGGTTCAAACCCTGCCCGCTCCCATCACCCATCATCCTGCATTTGAGGTTTGGACTAGGAAGTAATTATCTTCAACTCTGAAGGAACATCCGAAACATGTAAAACATTTTACAAACATTTTACAATACAGTCGAGGGATATTACACACAGGTTTCTAAAGCAGTACACTGGAAGTCTTACATCAGCTTATCAAGCATTGACCAGGGATTTTCTGGTATTTCACTAAGTGGACAATAAAAGTAGAATAAGCCAATTAAAATTTTAAGTACATCAGATATCGTCCACATTTATGAACTGGCCAGACTGCAGGTTTTGGTCATTAAAATATATTTTTTACTATATAATATATATTTTATTATATAGTGATCAAGACTAAAAAGATGTTTCAGGTTTAGAATCTTAAAATGTGTCTGTACTACTAAAATGCTGTAATTTAGAATCTGAAAGAGTTGTTACATGAGTCCTCAAAAATACAAATCATTTATAAAGAATGAAATATAAACAAACCTCAAGAGCGAAATTCCACTCTTTAGCTCCTCCAACAGAAATGGCATAACAATAGACAATCTGTCTCAAGTTGGGGTCAATTCTAATCAAAATATAATATAATTAATATAATAATATAATATAATATAATTTTAGATACATGGTGGAATGTTTATTGCTTAAATCTAGAGAATCCCTAAATAAATCTGGTACTGTCATTTTTTAGATCAACATTAGTATTAAATAAGTTGACAGGCATATTAAAGACACATTCCTCATCTTATATGCTAAGACAAATTTGTACAAAAGCTCCTTCTTCCATGGAAGAGCGTGGAATGAGTTGCCTGAGCTGGCCAGGAAAACCAGTGACTTGGCAGAGTTTAGGTCATTGGTTAATATGCAAGACTAATTGCATAACGCGTAAGACCCTAGACGTAATCATCTTCTTTTTTGAAGTAACGTCTGTAAAATATAAGATAAGACAAGACATCATTTTAGAGTTTTGTGGAGCTGAGTAAGTGCCAATGGGAGACTTCTGAAACATGAGTTCATTTTCAGACTTTATAAGACCAAACAAAGCAGCAGTCTCAGCAAATTAAAAGCAAGCTCCTGCTTTGTGTGAGCCAGAAGGTCACAATCATTCACAAATTGAAACTCTGTAACAATCCTCTCTTAATGTATATGGACAGCACGGTGTCTTATGATGCATCCATGTCAATAGAAATTGACAACTATCAAACAAATGCCAGCAGTGTTTTTTGTAGGTTTCTCCATCTAAAAACAAAATCAGTAACTACAAAAGAAAAGTTCTATAACATTATTGTATGTTTCTGAGGCATGAGTGGTCTACAAGAAGCATCTAAGTCCTCTCCCATACCTCAAACAAAGTGTGTGTGCTCCAAGAAGGACAAAAGACTAGGCTACAAATAATCATGTTCTGCTGAATGCCATTGAGGAGGCACTACTTATGGATAGTAATAATAATATTATTATTACTTACAGTTTGACACTTTTAAAAGATTTTTTCTTAAAAAAAAAGATCATTCTTCCTAATCAAACCTGTTTCAGAACAGTAAGGGATGGAAGCAGGCAGGTTAGAACTTGGCAATATCATGATGACAGTGAAAGTGCATAGCTAATGAATCCCAGTCTTCGAACCTGGCACCTCAAGAACCAAGCACCTTACCACTCTGCCACCCAGCTTCTTAGATTAAGTTTTTATGAAATAGGTAAATACACTTTTATATTGAAGATAAACAAAAATAATTTGATTATGGCCAAATCAATATTTTGGGAACAAAATGAAAAGCAAATCAACTTACGCATTAATTTTAGAATTATCCATCCATGTCTTGTAAAGTCGTTTGACAGCATCAAGACACTCTGGAATTCCATATTTACAAGCTTCAGCTGCTATCAGTCCTCTTGCAGCTCTATAAACAAATTCAAAAAAAAAAATTAACTGACTTGCTCAATTTCAATAATGTTATGAAATACATTATGATTTAAAAACCTAACTTTTTAAACTCAATGTAAAAATAATAAGCAACATAGCTTGTAAAAGCATTAGAATGATGTTATACTAGAGTACTATTTTGTGCACCATTGAAAACGAATTGCATAATATAAAGTACTGTGTAACTTAAATATTGGGTGTTTAACCCAGAAATCTTCAGACAGGAGGGTATTATATCTGGCTGGCTACCCACCAGGAGAAGGAAAATTCTGAATGAAACCTCTGACAACATGTGACTATACCCAAAAATGGGAATGGCTTCAGGAGTAAGACCTGAGGAAAAATCAGGAGACAGTGACCTTTTGACTGCTTGCAGCATACAATGCTAGCCTAGGCAGAATTTATGATGTACATGCTGCTCATTGGACACATCAGTTGGGTCAAGAGGGGGGGGGGAACTACAGTGTGGGTGACAATGTTCTGACCATAACTAATAAGATCAATCATAGTAGATCCACAATCATAAAGTACTGTTTAGAAATAAATGAGTACAGACCAAAATTTTTCAACTTATGACATGGACTTTGCAAGTAATTTTCACTTCTTTTCTAGAAGACTGCCCTATATTAGTGACCTTTTTTCACTCTTCTCTTAACACAGCCACTCAATGGTCAAACACTTTCTTATTCAGCAACCTATTTTATTATAAAGCATATGTCTTTATATAGATCCTCTCATTCAGCAACCTACTTTATTATAAAGTATTTGTCTTTATATAAATCCTAAGTCATTTTTTTATCACATGGTTTATGCAAGTGTTAACACTTGTGCTCTAAACAAGCTTTGAGTTCAAACTCTAAGAACTTACATTTCTGTGTGTGAAGAACCTGAGTTGTTCAGTCCAAAATATTGATAGGAAGTATTCAGCTGCCTCTGCATGAATGTCTAAATGCAAAACAAAATATGTGTATAAATATAAAAACTTCTATTGATGATAACAATCTGGATGTCTTAGAAGACTTCTTCATTTTTTATTTTATCTAGATACCTTCTTTTAAAAATCACCTTAATCATCGGATGTGGAAAAACATTTTTCCTGCAAGAGTAGAAGGACCATATTTCACTCCTCTATAGCAGAGTGCTCATCACACATATTTGATATAGGCCTAATAGGGCTGTAGTATTTTAAAGCAGTGACATGATGCACATTATTATAGAATAATGGATTTAACAGGATAGCACACCATTGAAGATGATCAAGCCAAGGTAACACAATGATCAACATATCTCCAGGGGTTGGTCATTAATATATCTTGTCTAGTTTGCTATACTTTTGATATTTAATATAAGTTTAATCCTATTCCTCTAAATGAAGCAGCTTACTTTTATTGTATAATTGTACTGAAGTAACATCTTTAAATAAGATTCTTATGAAAGAAGATACAGCTAACAGAATGCTGAGAAAAGAAGCAGGCATAACTAATCCTGAATTTCTCTTCTATAACTCTTCTTTTAGAAAGACAGTACTATAGTAATGGTGCCATCCTTCAAACTTAACATGGCCATAGTACAAAATCTGTGCTGATAAAAATAATAATAACAATAATAAAAATATTTTTTTTTATCCATAAGGAAATGTATTTTACTATTTGTGCATTATACCTAGCAATCATTGTTTTTATAGAAAACCAAAATATGCATTAACACCTACCAGGCAGTGATATTAAAATTTAAATAATAAAAATGATCTGGCGTTTCATGCAAAAAATACTATGAAAAGGAATAAGATAAAATGGTTTTTAGGTTTGTGTTGTAGAATAATTTAGTAAATCAGTATTTTGTTATCAAGATTTATATAGAATGCTATTTTGATTTCTTAAGATCATACTTTCTAAATACTGTATAATCTTAAGAAAATAAACAATAGTTGTTTTTTTTTTAAATTAACTAATATATCTATGATTAAGTTTCTATGCTTGCTGACCTGGTAGTTACCATATGCAGAGCTGACTGACAGCATTCTAGCAACATAAGCCAGTTCTATTCTAGCAGCTTGCCAAGGGACATACTCTCTTTCATTTTCAAGGTAGTCGATGACAGAGAAAGCAGTTTCTAGTTCTAAGGAACCTGATCTGTGAAGTAGTCATTATAGAGTTCAACATTTTAAAAATTCAAAGTAATACACGACACACTAAAATTAAATAAAATGACATGGCTCAGTTGATTTTATCAATATGAGATGGCTCTGGTGATTTTATCAATATGAGATGGCTCAGTCAAAAGTCTACACAAGATTTATACTATCAAATATATATTTAAAAAATGACTTTCTATATTTATTCTCTCTATATATATGCTACATTTAGACATTGCACTAAGAGTTAGTTACCCTTTTTTTTTCTGTTGTTATTTTTCTCCAGAATATAGCTAGTCTTCAAATACCTCGGAGCTATTGTCTCGGATCAGGGAACAAAACCCGAACTACTGGCCCGAGTAGCACAGTCCACAGCAGCCCTTTCAAAACTTAAAATAATATGGAAAGACAAAGGCTTAACCCTCAGCACCAAAATCAGACTAATGCGTTCCCTGGTCATGGCAACATTTCTATATGCTTGTGAGTCTTGGACGCTGACTGCAGAGCTAGAGAGGAGGATCCTAGCAATGGAATTGAGATGCTTCAGAAGGATCCTGGGCATCACATTTAAAGACCGCATCACAAACCAAGAGATTAGAGACAGGGTTACTGCAGCGATCGGACCCCCATGATGACCTGCTTACTACTGTAAAAAAAACACACGCTTAAAATGTATGGCCATATCACAAGATCTTCAGAGCTCGCAAAGACCTTCCTTTAGAGAACAGTACCAGGAACAAGAAAAGAGGCAGACAGAGAAAGCGATGGGAGGACAACATAAAAGAATAGAATGGGCTTGCAATTGAAAGAGGTTCTAAACAGGGCAAAGGATAGAGAGGAATGGAAAAAAGATGGTCGACAAGAGTTGCTTGGTGCCCCAACAGTCCAGGGATAGGTGAAGGTGATGTTGAAGCTAGTCTTAACAAAGTGGTGAAGATAACAGCTTACTTCTCTCACATGTACTGAATCTTGAGTACATTAATTATACATAATTTTCTTGTTTGTTTTACATGTTAACGTTGTTCCGTCAGAACTGAAGGTATTTACAACCTAGCCTATACCTCCTGCAGGATGACAGGCAAGGTTCAAACCTAATGGTCATGTGATATGTGATCTAGATTGCCATTTTAATGGTCTCAGGTTCAATTCTGCCCACTGTCATCTCCTGCTGGAGGTTTGAGCTAGGATTGTCATGATGTGATATTCTTCAATTCTGAAGTAACATCCTAAACATATAAAACAAAAATAAACTGATTAGATTCTATATATTAAATTTTAGATACAGTGGATTTTGCATTCCTAAAGACCTAATACAGTGGAACCTTGAGATACAAGCTGCTCATTATACAAGTAATTCGAGATACGAGCAGCATCGAGAGCGAAATTTCTGATTGCTTTACAAGTGGCCATTCAAGTTATGCGTCAAGCTTCAGATTAAACCTATCAAAGATGATGGTGAAAAATTGGATCTTCTCATTCTCAATCAGAATAGAAACCATAATTTCCAGTTCAGGAAAATGGGGAGAAGTTGCCTCAGCCACTACTTGGACAAAAACAGCAGAGTGAGTACATCATGATCTCGATCATCCCCACGAATCACAGCGCTTAACAAACACTCTTCTTGGAAGTGTTAGTGTTGTAGCTCTAGAGCGAGTTTGGTGAGTTTAATTGGAATTATTCTTGTGCATTATTATGGGTCCCATGAAAATGTACACAAGTGCAAAGTCAAATGATACGAAGATGATATACTGTCAAAACGAAGCAGTGTTTTTTTTTTGTTTATTTTGTTAATGAAGTGTTGTTTATATGTAGCTTTAGTTCTTTGCAGTCATCCTCCATTCCCCTCACTCTCTCCTCCTCACCCACACTCAGCCTCCCAGATAATATTCTGTACATTTACCATTACTTTACATACATTTGATTGATTTATTTTAGTGATTAAGTATACCTATTTCATGTACATTTATTAATTTATAACATTTCTGTTTCAGCATTTAGGTACTTTTGGGACTTTATATAAGGTTAGAACCAATTTATTGGGTTTACTTTATTTTAAATAGTAAAAATTAGTTTGAGATACGAGTAGAGCGATTTACAAGCTCGGGTTTTGAATGAATTAAACTTGTATCTCGAGGTTCCACTGTAATGTAACAAACGAATATTCACATTTCACTAGAGTAAAACCTTTAGTAAAATCACTAAATTTAGAAAGCCTTCAGGATAGAAGACTTAAGAGTAAAGTAGCAATTATACACAAAACACTGAACCATAATCTCCAAATACAAAAACAAAACTTAATAAAATACTCAGAAAGACACAAAGATAAAGGCACATTCCTCGTCCCATATGCTAGGACAAATCTGTACAAATGCTCTTTCTTCCCTAGTGCCATTAGAGCATGGAATGGTTTGCCTGAGCTAGCCAGGAAAACCAGTGACTTGGCAGAATTTAAGTCACTGGTAAATATGCATGACTGAATGCATGACACGTAGGACGTAATCATCTTCTTTTTGAAGTAACGTCTGTATTATATAAGATAAGATAAGAAGATAATGGGGTTTTAATCTTAGTTAAGATTTAGATTCACAAAAAAACTTGAAGATGCTAAAGAAGTGCTGTTGTGATTTTCATATCGTATTAATTTTAGATAGATCTAGTGAAACTAATGCAAAGTCAGTTTGAAAAGAATTCACAGTTCTAAATTTGAACACATTATAGTTTGATTACATAAAAAAGAATGTATTAGATAGTTTTCATTTATAATATTACTATCTATATATATAATTCACAAAGAATTAGGTCAGACAACAACAACGAGTAATCTATTTTTAGCTCCATTAATTCTCTTTTACTTATTTTATAATGCGAAAAATTAGAACCATATTTAAAACTCGAATTATTTATGTATTTAATAGTCTAAGAGAAAAGTTTTCTGGAGCGTAAATGGTTTATAATTCTTTATAAAAAATTCCGATTCCCAAGGGAAACAAGCAAAAATTGTCAAACAGAGATAGGCTTCTTAAAGAGGAGACGATCATTTATCATTTATCATATGTTTAACACATTGTGAAAACGTTGAAAGATACTTTGACAAAACTTATTTTTTCAGAATTGAATTGTTTAATTATGTAACCTTTATGTACTTTATTCTCACACAAACAATGTTTACTATCCTTTATAGAGGAAAAATATATTTACTAAGCATTATAAGTTGGACCTAATTTAGGACAACTAATAATATAGTTACATAATGTTTTAATGTTATTACACTCATCCACAGTAATACAACAGCAACACTTTATTTAAATTGTATGTAATCAGGCTGTGTATGTGTAAAATAAAAAATAAATAAATAAAGGGAAACAATCCAAAATTGTCAAAATAGAGAAAGGCTTTTTAAATGGGAGACGATCATTTATTATATATTTAACATATTATGGAAAACCTTGTAGATAATTTGTCAAATTTATTTTCTTCATATTTGAATTGTTAAATTATGTAACCTGTGTTATACAAAGTACTATGGAACTAAGTTAGGACAATTAATAATGTTATGTCACATTATTATTTTCTCACGTTTCACTGTTCACATACAATTGAATTGCATGTAATCCGGATGTGGATAAGTTAAACTGTTTGTCTTGTGTGTTTCTGTAAACGAACGTATTATCTGAATAAAAAAAAAAAAAAAAAAAAAAAAAAAAAAAAATCCATTAACTTGCAAAAGACCTTTATTACGAGTGTTTGTGGACAATTGTGGTGGAAAAAAAAAAGCATTAGCAAGGTTAGAGAGACAAAATGACTATATTTTAAAATGTTAAAAATGTGTTTGATTTCTTTTAAAGCAATAGCTTAACAGACAAATAATTATAGGGATGTTAACTCGACTGGATGGCGCGGGGAATCTGTTGTAAGTAATAAAATGGCTTAATTTAATAATTTTTACACTTTAAATTAGAGCGGGTCCTATAAAATTGCGTGTCCTATGAAATGCGGGCCCCACTGCGGTCGTTATAAATGACTATATTTTGTTAAAAATGTGTTTGATTTCTTTTAAAGCAATAGCTAAACAGACAAATAATTATAGGGATGTTAAATCGACAGGATGGCGCGGGGAATCTGTTGTAATAAAATGGCTTAATTTAATTTTACACTTTAAATTAGAGCGGGTCCTATAAAATTGCGTGTCCTAT
>JADKLZ010058608.1:0-12488 GCA_021533235.1 Biomphalaria straminea | reverse complement strand
TGCAGGAGCTGAATCTCTCGAGAGCTAGCCAGGAATCTCAATTAGCTCATCGTTTTTAACAAGAGGAGGGCGGCTTACTAACAGTGATATGTGCTTTGTTGATGGTGACTAATAGACCTTAGAGAATCTGAGCCTCAGAAGAGGGCACAAATGTCAGTCAGAGGGCCGCATATTAGTTGGAGGGAACGTAAAAAAATATTACAAAGTATAACGACTTCCGTTTGGTGCTGAGACAATAGTTGACGTAAGCAGCGATCAACATGTTATGTGAACTAACTTTAAAATTTTGTAGGGCTTTGAAGATGTTTAATATAAAATTCGTAGTGTGTAATCATTGCCGAGAATATGTTGAGTTTGATAGGTATCAGAACACGTAGTTTAGCTGAATAATGTTATGTTCTTTTTTTAGCATCGGTCAATATTGTTACTGTAGTCATGCGTGACTACTTTTATGATATATCTTTGGTAATATATATATGTTTTTTTTTTAAGTTTTATTTAATTTCTTTCGTAAGAAAAACCGGTCTACAGATGTAGGCATACAATTAATTAGTCAAATTTATACAAGGGTTTTATTTCTTTCTCTTCCACGCAAGGAGAAAGTCTAGCATGATACATTCCCTCGCGGAAGCTACCCTCTATCTTCCCTCACTATCTCCAGGTAGCAGGACTCGTGGTGTGTTAGTCATCCCTTGCTAGTCAGTGGTCCTCATTGATGAGTCCTTCTTATGTAAACAATGAACAGGTCTCTAAGGTGAGAGTACACATGTGTCTTGTCTTGTTCACACAGTTACTCACCTAGACACACTCACACCTTCACTATGGCTCTCTCTCACACACAAACACACACACACACATACACATTAACCAGAGAAACACTCCCTCCGTCTTTCTCGTTTTCGTGGGAGAACATTGAACTTACAAAAAGGTTTAGGGCCTTCCAAGTTTTCACACGGGTATCACTGTAGTCAAGCACCTAGATCAAGGTGTAGATTGAATAGATCTACATCAGTGATTCCCAAAGTGGTCTATATAGACGCTCAGGGGTCTGTAACGATTTCGAAGGGGCCTAGGGAAGTGAAATAATTAATTGGTGGTCTATGGCATTCAAATGGGGGCCTACGATAGCGGATCTCATATAAGCGTGTTGAGATTTAAAACTTCATTTTCTGTTTATGGCATTGATGTTTGGGAACCACTGCTATAGATGTATATTCAAAAGATCTAGATGTAGATTCAATATGTTTAGATGTAGATCCAATATAGTTAAATGTAGATTCAATATAGTTAGATGCAGATTCAATAGATTTAGCTGTAGATTCAATAGCTGTAGATGTAGATTTAATAGATCTAGATGTAAAGAGATCTAGATGTAGATTCAATAGATTTAGAGGTTTATTCGCTAAATCTATAGATTCAATAGATTTAGATGTAGATTCAAGAGATGTAGATGTAGATGAATATATTTAGATGTAGATTCACTAAATATAATACGTCAAAATACAAGAGAGAGAGAGAGATCGTTGACATCATCGAAGCTGTCTGATACCATGGTAACATAGACAACAGTGTAAAATAAAGGAGAAAAAATATTCTCTAAGATGTGTTTTTTTTTAAACATTAAAATGTTTTCTGCTGATTGTTCCGTTATTTCTTTTCTTTTTAAGCCGACGTTTTCTTTTTATATAATGCATACGCGACATACTTAAGATTGTATCAACTGTCTCTCACTTTTTTTAGTACATGTTGAACCAGTGAGTCAAGGAATCATTTCCTTTCTTGGACATGGTTCTCGGCCATGTTCTCGGCTAATGATGATTAGTTCAGTTAGAAACCAATGCGTTGTTCCTAGAGAATCAATGACTCAGAACTCGTGATTCTCTCCATAGTTTACTGGATGAGACTCTCACAATGTAAACTGACTTTTTTTTAAAAAAAAAGTAAATTTGGACATTCTGAAACGGTGCACGTCAATGGAGATGTTAAAATACGAGTCATGTGACCAGGTGCCTGGATGAGAATTGGCGAGTTTTCAGTGTTAACTACTGTTAACAGTTAGTTAAGCCAACAAGCAATCTCAATCAAACAGGTATAATACTATTAGCCGTTAGCACTGTGTAAGTCCACCACTCTTGTTTCAACCCAACGTGGGGCTATTTCATGAATATACATCGCGCTCAAAAAGCATAACCTTTAAAACCCTTCCCCCCAAAAAAAAAAAAAAAATTAAATTTAGCATTCTGAAATATTTTTTATTCTAGGTGTCACGAGTCGAGACTGTGACCTATTTCGAGAAGCCCCGGGTCAAGCCAGTGCTGTCCAGAGTAAACATGTTAATGTTAGTCGTCCAATCAGAGAAAGAGATTAAAGGAAAAAAAAGTATACGCCAGTTTCTAGAAGATCTAATTTACTAAAATAATTATTTGAGAAGTTTCTATGATTCTGAAACATACGATGGAGAAATGTATAAATTAGTGGAAAGTGAGTTAATTGGGGTCCTCTCATTGTAACGGTTCTTGTAGAGTAATAAATCCTAGCACATTAACGGTTTTTTATAGAGTAATAAGTCCATGCATAGTTACGGTTTTGTATAGTAGTAAGTTTGTGTTAGTATGAGTTATTATTATTATAGCTTTTATATAGCGCTACTTTCATGCTTATAGCATGCTCAGAGCGCTTTGGTCCAATCTCATTTGTGGACCAGTGGGGGGAGGGGGTATCTAGGAGTTGGTTTCCCGTGCTGCCTTTGGGCGCTCAGTAAACACAACTCTGCCCGAGTCGGGTGTCGAACCTCGAGCCCCCTTCTAGGTAGCCAAGCAAGCCAAGCTCAAGCCGCACTTAGCCTCTCGACCACGCTTATATTTGTAGACCCATTAGTTGAAGTTTTATTAGTTGAATTTATACTAGTTTGAAGTTGTTGTTGTATCGTAAAGTTTCATTTTATGAAGAAGTTGTTGTTGAATTGAGAACTTACTTATACGTGAAAGTTGAAAAAGTATTTACAAGAGGTTTTGGAGAATACAGATGTTTCTTCATTGAATTATCAAGTTATTAATACAATCTCTTTGATCAACACTTAATACAATAGGAATTAACCAGAATTAGATAAACAGAAATTGTCACACTAGACATTAAGTGGCTAGTAAAGTTTTCCTTGCAGACCTTGCGATCTATGGGGCTGATGATGTTAAGGTCATCTGTTTCTTTGGCCAACGGTTAACAAGCAGGGTGTCATGTGGCCAGCACAACCACCAACTGCCTTTACTTTCCACAACTGAAGTCAGGTACCCATTAGAGCGGGGTGGACTCAGGGGCGCCAGAAAATCCCGAATTTAAAGAACCCAGTCTTCACCGAGATTCGAACCCAGGACCACAGGTTCGAAAGCCAAGCGCTTAACCATTCAGCCCCGAGTAGATTCAGCATAGCTATTTATAGCAGATAAAACAAAAGGTAAACAAAATTATAAGGAGTGATGTAAACAAAAGGTTACCCAAATGGGCCACGTAGTGGAGCATACCAATAAGATCAGAGTTGGGGGAAAATAAGCGTATTTTTTTTTTTAAGAATTTTTTTTTAGAAATAATATATATGGTTGAGAACACAAAACAATCAATGAACAGTGAAGGTAAACTGGTCAGCTGTATTGTTAATCTCATTTTGAAATCCCTGTCACATGATTGTCCATAAAAAAAATATATTTCTCTCACCAGAACAAGTATTCATAACCTCCCTTGTCTCATTTCTTAGCGACTAACGACCCGACACAAACGCAAGATTTCGAACGAGGTCAACGCAATGTCCATCCAAGGAGACTTTCGATACATACGCGTCAACGTTGGTTGCTGTCGTCACTCGTCACTCACGCTCCATGACATCCGCGTACATTGTGTGGGGTAGCTTGAGAACCACTGACCTATACGAGCTGGACAAGGAAGCATGACCTACCGAGTACTAAATGGTGATGAGAAGAAAATATAATGGTGGATTAAAGAAAAAACCAAAACCAAAACTTCTTACAATCTTATACACATAAAGAGTTCATGTGTCTTGGCCCCCTTCACACATCAATAATGTGTTCCGCTCTTCCATATCGGCAAATACAATATCTCATTAGTTTTAGAATGCCTGCATGTATAACATCAGTGAACGCGTACAAAATAACGCTTGTATACAATATTTGTCCTTGAGTGGTTCTTAATCCAGAAGGTACAATGTGGCGATGTCTGAAAGTTTATTAATGAAGTTGACTATAGTATTCTTTCCGAGAATACCCTCAGCTCAGATGGTGTCAGATGTAATGAGACGATATACTGTGAGGGACCAAACCATGATCCTTTTTTTTCTGAGCCTCAGAAATACGCCCCTGGAAAGGAAACTATCGTGTTGTAAATTAAGTAATAGTTACGGGCTATAAGTTGATTGGTGTCAGCGGTCTGTAATTGAAAACAGAATGGAAGTAACAGGCGTTTCTTTCAAAACTTGAAGGTCTAAGGGTCAGCTGCTTTCATGTATGGTTGACAGTCCAAGAATGGTTGTCCGCACAACATTAAATATACCTTTTATATGGATTTAACAGGTCGTGTGGTATTTGCTCTGAACTGTCTCCTCGATGGTCCCGGGTTCGAAACCTGCCCGCTTCCATCCGCCGCCGTCCTGCGCTAGGATTAGGACCTTCATTTCCAAAGAAAACTCCGAAACATATAAAACAAAGCAACCAGAGACGAAAGCTGAACTGGCTCGTTCATATTGTAAGACATGATTCAACTATCAAAAGTCATTCTTCAAGGTACAGTGGAGGGAGCACAAAGAAAAGGTCGTCCAAAGAATAGCTGGATGGATAACATAAAAGAATGGATCGGGCTCTTTCTTGACAGCCTGCAAAGAACTACTGCTGACCGTTAAAGGTGGATTGATTTGATAACTGGAAATGTCACAGCACCTCTAGGACGAATATGAAAGTACGGACCAAAGGTTCCATCTAAATCCACGAGACTCAAAAAGAAAAATGTCGAAAAAAACAAACATACTAATTACATTGTCATTGTTCTTGATTGCTCTTCCAAAGCGATCATTACAAGATATTATAATCAAACATTAGATTCAGTAAATGACTTCCCCAATATATTCACATCATCGTGAGAACAAAACGCGAGGAATTCAGAGCGTTTAAAGACTCTGCAAGTCAATGAGTATGATTGCATGTCTAGCGAGTCGGTCTTCTCCTGCCTTCTTAGTAAATCACTGCTGGCCTGGTCAGTGTACCGAAATCACGTGAATCAGATCTTCCCTAACCTCCCTCGACTAACTACAGCTCGAGAGTCTTCGGACTTTTCGAGTAATAATCTTTTCGCAGGAAAACAATGGGGTCGATCTCCTCTTTTCCATGTAAACACTTGAGCAGGGTCCACTAAGATGACCGGACTGGGTCAATCAATAGAGTCCATTCATCCTCCTCCTCCTCTCTCTCACTCTCTTTTCCCTTTCCCTCGACTTCATCCGGTCATCCTATGTTATTATAAAGAGATGACCGCGGAAAGAAAAATACTTGGGCCTAATTGGACGAGAGGTCAGCCAAAGGTGAGTATCTCCAAGGGGAGGGGAAAGTAGAATATGTTACTTTATGACCACTGATGTGCCGCTAGCCGGACCAGTGAGCGGATAAAGAAGCAGTGGTGTTGTTGTGTCTGGGTCAATAGTAAACGAAGACAACAAGAGTGAGTACAACTTACGAACAGAAAGATTCGCGTTCAATATATGGCGACTCAAAGAGATAGAGTGTGTAGGGATACTTGCGCTTCTATTACATCAGTGTTTCGGTCATAGATTGATCAAACCATTGTGTGTCTGTGTTGCGTATGTCTGTGTCTGTGTTGTGTATGTGTTGTGTATGTGTGTTGTGTATGTGAGTGTGTGTGTGTGTTTGTGTTGTTTATATGTGTGTGTGTGTTGTGTGTGTATGTCTGTGTTGTGTATGTGTCTGTGTTGTATGTGTTTGGGTGTGTTATGTGTGTGTTGTGTGTGTCTGCGTTGTGTATGTGTGTGTGTCTGTGTTGTGTGTTTGTGTTGTTTATATATATGTGTGTGTGTTGTGTATGTCTGTGTGTATGTCTGTGTTGTGTATGTGTCTGTGTTGTATGTGTTATGTGTGTGTTGTGTGTGTCTGCGTGTGTGTGTCTGTGTTGTGTGTGTGTCGTGTATGTGTGTGTGGGTGTGTTGTGTGCTCATGCATGCGTGCATGTTTGTGTTAAGCCAAATATAGACTTTTGTTGCAGACAACATATTGTATAATGCTTGGAACAAAGTGACTCTTTTTGTTGGGAGACTTAAAAGAGAGCGATGCGATAAAAAAAAAGAGGCAGACAGGGGGGGGGGGGGGCCACAAAAAGGAATGCGGAAGTCCCAAAACTAAAGCAATCTTTATTTCAAAAAGATAGACTGAACGGTCTCATCTTCAGGTCAGAAAAAAAGAAACGTGAAGGCTTTGCCATTGACAGACCAAGATCCTAATATTTTCGTTGGTGCACTCGAAGTTAGCCTCGTTGTGACAGCATGGAATGGCCGACTTACCACGCTACACTGGTACAGACGACCCGCAGTTCCAAACGATATGATCTCCATTTATTTGTAATATCAAGGTCCCCATGTCATAATAAGACATAATTAATAAGAGAGAGAGAAAAAAACACTTTTTTTTTTTTTTGGGGGGGAAGTAAAGTTTAAAACAGTACGCATTTACAAAAGTAGAACATATCAATTTTATGGTAATTTAGAAGACCTTATTTGAGATTGACTAAATTAATTGTAATGGACTATTATCAAACCATATCTTAGTCGGTGACAATTGCGAAACCTAAATAAAAGAAAATATGTCCTAAATCAGCCTTATCAATACGATAATTAGAAAATAGTTAAAAATAGTTAAACTAAATGATATTAAACATTTACCGCATTTATTTTCACAGTATTTTATACATTTTTTGTGTGTGTGGGGGGGGGGGGGGTGTAGAGGGGGAAATTATTTAGAAAAACATGACAATGATTTCGATAATGAGCTTTCCTTGGAGGCCATGATTCCACTAAACGCTACTACCACCTAGTGATTACGTGGACTGTTACACCTGTTTCAAGATTCATTTTTTTTATATGCTGATGTGACTCTCGGGATGGGTCGGAGACGTATGGAAACTGGGCAGCCGCCTTGGACCTCTGCTTCTCACAAGACTAAACAAAATATTTAGAGAAAAATAAAAAAAAAGCTAAATTTGGATCAATTCTTAAACGTTGGAGAGCTCCATGAATCTACGTCTCTAACCTAGACTTCAAATCTCAAACACAGCACGGCTCTTTGTCTACTAGATCTAAGATCTAGGTAATACAGGTAGGTTTTTAATAAATTGTATTTTTTTCCCTCTTAATTTTATATTTTCTTATTTTATATTTTCAGCTTGCATCTATTATAGATTTCATTTGGGGCACAACTTATTCACTTCGCCTAGGACATCCAATTACCCTATCAGCATTGTTTGTTGATTCCTTCTGCCCAACGAGCTGTAGGTTTTAGTCATTAGCTCAGGGAAGAAAAACGTTGCAAAGTCCAAATGAAATATTAAAAAAAAAAACGCCCTCACCCTATTCTTCACTCCAACCCGCCTAAATTAAATTAATAAAGGGCAAATTCCTACAAATAAAATTAATTTGTATTTTGAAATCAGACGAGTTTACAAATAGCGACAGACAAACTGTATAAGAAACTACAATAATTACACCGACAGATAAAATGTATAAGAAACTACAATAATAACAGAGACAGACAAAATGTATAAGAAACTATAATAATTACACCGACAGACAAAATGTATAAGAAACTATAATAATTACACCGACAGACAAAATGTATAAGAAACTATAATAATAACACCGACAGACAAAATGTATAAGAAACTACAATAATGGCAATGTCTTCGATTCCGAATATTTAGGATGCGTGAAGTAATTCACATTCTATTATAAAAATACCCAACACAAGACAGACAAAATGTATAAGAAACTACAATAATGGCAATGTCTTCGATTCCGAATATGTAGGATGCGTGAAGTGATTCACATTCTATTATAAAAATACCCAACACAAGAAAATAATGTTAACGATTAAAGCAATAAAAACTAAGTGATTTTTTGACGAACTCGGATAATAAATAAAATAAGAGAAAGACTGAGGGGGGGGGGGTAATAAAGCAAGCTTTACGACTACAGAGGTGAATTGTTTCTCGGCGAATCAATACAACGAACCAACCCATTTTGTTGATGAAAACGGAAAGACGCGGTTGAATCGAGGGCTGGAAATAATTTTAAAGTTTTTTTTCTTTTTTTATGATATGGTAGGCGAGAATTTTAAAAAGATGGAATAAAATAAAATCAAATTTAAAAAGAAAAAAAAAACAACGTTCCACGAGCCCTTGTCATTGGTTAGGCCAATGCGCGCGCGAAAAAAACCCAAACAAAACTAACTTGAATAAGTAGGGACCCAAAACCGATTTTTTCAAATGGTCACGCAGCTTATTTTTTAACTTATTTGGATAGAACTCGTGATTCTAAGACCGAGGATACCAAATTTACGTCTGTAGCGTAAATATTAAGAAAGTTACACATTTTTAAAAACGCGTTTTTTTTAATATTTTTTTTGGCCTTCCAAACCCGTGTTTTTGAAGGACATTTTAATAGAAACTATAATGCCTTCAGAGATGAAACTTAAGAAAAACATTCATGTGCACACATAGAACACGCTCAATTTTTTTCAAGCTTGTCAAAAAATTATTTGAGTTTATTTACTTGTGCCGAATGTTGTATTTTATCATTTTTGGCATTTTTCAAAAAGGGAGGTAAAAAACACAAAAAATGTGCATTTTTAAAATTTTGTCACAAAAAAGCTATAAATGCTACATGAATGTACTATATGTCAAAATGCGGGGAATTTATAGATCTACAAGAATAAACTACTTTAAATAATATTTTATTTCAATATTTTGCTGTACTTATACAATAATATGCAATGGTTTACTAAAACTCTAAAATAAGCTAAACTTTAATGAGCTAAAAATATGACACCAGTATAGCAATAAGAACAAATTACAGATCATAATTTAGATAATTCTCTCTTCTTTCATAATAATATTGAAAAACATATATATATTTATAGGGACCTGTGTAAGTGTATTGCCAACCAATGATGGTAAAAAAAGACATACAGTCCATACATTTACTTAGATTTCTTGACATAATAATCTATAAAGCCATTTAGCTGAAAGCTATTCAATTATTTCTTATTGAATCTTTAAACTCTATAAGCTGATTTGATAAACTGAAAATCAGAACTCAATTTGTATGCAGAAATAATTTTAAACAAGGCTTTTTTATATCTTCAATCTAATGACCAGTAAATTCTTTTCAGTAAAGCTCAACTATTCTAAAACACATAATTTTTGGCATATGCACTGTCTAAACAAAGAATTCTACATGAAAATACAGGATATAAACTGTAATTCCCCAGGCTAATGAATTTTACCATAGAGACACATATATTTGTCATTATTTTCATTATCTTTATGTAGCAAATTTACACTGATTAGGTTGCATGAACTAGAAATATAGTATCAAGCTTGAACTTTTTTTTCTTCTAAAATTCACAAATTTTTAACCAAAATTAACTCCTTCAAAATATATTTTAAATTTAAATAAATTTGATATAAAAATATTATTACTACCCAATGCCAATGTGCTTTTATTAAGCCTACAATCTCAGCTATCAAGCTGTGAGAAGTTTGCCTATCAGAAAAAGAGAAACATTAATATTTATAATACTTGCATCAGAGCAAGTATCTCAATGACATGTTGATCAAAATAGAAAGATTCTTTTTAGTTAGCTACTTTCCATATGTTCTTCTCAATTTAAGATTTCATTATGATTTTAACTTTCAACACATCCAGCTTAGTCACTTTTTTCCTTCAACATGATCAACTTTATATACTTTTATGTAGCCTAAATCTTTTAGATGTCAAAGTTTCACAACTTTTTTTCTTAAAAAAATATTAAAGTTTTTAAAATAGTTTATGCAGCTATAACTATACTTTCTTAAAAATAATATAATAACTAGGTCATAAGTTTATCATTGCTTTATTGGAAAATACTGTCTTGTAATAATCAATAATTAGTATAAATAGTTAGATGTCTTAAAAATATGTTCATATAAAACCTACTCATCTACTGATCTTAAGTTCATTACAGCATTATAATCTATTTTTAATTTAATAAGAATTAAAATGAATTAATGTGAATATGAATTAATTTTTTTTTGTGGATATTTAGTTAATTAAAGACTTCAAAACAGGTTTATAGTGGTATTGAGAATTTTGAACTGAGATCAGTAGTCTAAATATAATACCTATTGACTTAGGGCTACTTCATTGTTATAAAAGAAGATCTTTTATTGCAACTAGAGACTATAAAACATAAACACATAGATATCTTTCTAGACATTCTAGATATTAAAAATTCTATTCATGGACCTGTCTGAGCAATCAAATTAAAATAAAATACTAATATATCCTAGAGGTTTTATTCTTGAAATGTGAATTATTTTTTTTTTATTTAAATGCAGTTAGTTACTAATCAGAGTCTATATCTATTATATTAGACCTACGAAAACAATGGGAAGACAATATAAAAGAATGTTCTGACCTGTCATTAAAAGAGATTCTATGGAAAAGGACGTAGAGGAGTGGACAAAGACGTACGGTACAGTCATATAGATAATGTGCGGTGCCTCAACGATTCGTCAGACTAAGGGATAGTTTTCACAGTGAAGTAGTGTATGATGAGCTAATAAAATCATCGAAAAGATAAAAATGAAATCTAGATCTATATAGACAATTAGACTTAGATCTTGATATAGATCTATATCATATGTATTATAATGTTACTAATGTAAATCTAAATAGCCTGCCATATAAGCTATTATAATTATGCCTAAGATTTAAGATGGTTTCTTTTTAAAGAAGCTATTTGGTTTGAAGTTTTAACGAATAACGTGAACGACCCTAAGGATGTCTAGACCAAGATTAGATCTAGACTCTAGACCAAGATCTAGATCTAGGACTAGTCTCTATATCTATATATGGATAAGTCAAAACTCTCGTAGTCGTAGGCCTACTCTAGATCTAATTTGAAGTCCCTAGGTCTAGAACACGAGAAATAGGTCTAAATCTAGTTGAAGACTTTATTTTTATGTAATGATGTCAATAGATTTAATTTAGTTTTATATTTTATCTATTTTGTATATTTAATATAGATATAGATCTAGTTAAAAGACCAGATCTACTCTATATTAGAATAGCTTCATTCGATGCCACAATTTGTTGATATTAGCAACGGATAAGGCCACTATGTGATGCGTTTCTATACATTTATTACAATTATAATTATTTATTAAATATCTTGAACCATTACTTTTTTATGAACTCTAAATCCTCCTCTTTAATTTGTGTCAATCACTTTTACATAATACGTTTAAAAAAAAAATAGGTTTACTTTCGAAGATATGACGCCTTAGAAACACAAAATACTTACAGATTTGTTACACATTAACCTTTCATTAACGTAGGAATATAAATTATTTTTTTAAATTCGGAATAAAAGAAGGTAAAAAACTAATAAATCTCTAATGGTTAACATCTTATTGACCCATTTCAGGCATTTTTCTTACAAATTATACTATGTAGATTTAATAAAAATCATTTTTCTATAACGACTCATGTGTTGCTAAGGAGCATATTTGCACATTATAGCAGACTACGCACACAGGCGAAATCGCTATTTTATGCGTCTTGTTCGGCTTAAAATGGGGAACATGTCAACGCTTGTTTTTTAAATATAATTTACACACTCTTAAAGAAAAATAGACGGGCTTTTCAATGGTGACATTAACTAAACGATTACATGTCTTTATCGTAAATAAATTACATTTTGTTTTTTATTTTCTAAATGTCTTTATATAAAAACAATGTTAATCAATTAGTTATTGGTACCATTGTAAAGCTCGTTCATTTTTCTATAAAATACATATGTTCAAAAAAAATATTCATTTGTTGACGTACTCCCCATTTTACGAAAAAACAAACAAGGTATAAAACGATCACAGCCGCTAGCACGATTATTCGGCACAGTGATGTTACGCGTAAAGGATTATCACCCTTATTTTGTAACCTACAGGAAAAACGTTATACATATTATTAAAGGGCTTAAAATAACCTTTCTAATGGTACCATTTTAACTATAATCGGATATTTCTACTTAAAGATATGGCAGGGTGAAAAACGCCTAAATCTAAAAAAATGTTACGCAATTTTTTGAAAAGTGCAATTTTTGCTTCGGTTTTGGGTCCCTAGAATAAGTTTAATAAAGAAGTTAGAAAAGAACACAAATGTTTTTTCA
>JADKLZ010058600.1:0-10939 GCA_021533235.1 Biomphalaria straminea | reverse complement strand
TTCTTTTTTTTTTCCTGGTAATTTTCCCCAAAAGGAAAGTCTTTGTGGACTCTTGATTTAAAACTAGTTTTTCGGTATTTCTGAAATATTTTTCATCTATTTCTGTAAAAATTTTCCAGCTAAATACTTTTCAATACAAATGTTCAATACATGTTGATAGAGCAGGATGTTCAAGGCCTATCAAAAAAAAAAACGTCTCTTCATGTTTGTGTGTATTGATGGAGTGTGAATTGAATGAAGGGTAGTGTGCTTATGTGTGCGTTGATGTATTTGTCAAATGAAAGTCAATACAAGTGGAATTTCTTGGATTATTAAACATCCTTTTTTTTCAAATGTGCTAAAATGTTTTTCCTGCTTTGTTAAAGGCGCCATATCTGATGTGACTTTCGAAGGAAGGTAAGTAGAGTCATACATATATTTAATATAAAAGTAATTATTTCGTATGTTATAATTGTTAAAATTACAAATGTGAAAAAAAAGACAAATATGTCAGGACTTAATGAAAAATAATGACAGAACTATAAAAAAAAACAATTAAATACAAAATAACATCGTTTTCTATTTTATGTTTGTGCAAGATTTGTCAATTTTTCTTGTTTATAAATTATATTTTCTCCCACAAATACTAGATCTAATTCTCCCAAAACATCTTTAATCATCTTTGTTTGTTATTAAATTCATTGAGAATGTCTAAAAGTTAAATGTAATAATAGAAAAATTTAAGTTTTAGACCCTGTGACCCACTATTAACGAGGATGTCATGTTGCAAGCACAACGACCAACCATCTTTACTTCTTCCAACTAGTGTCTGGTACCCATTAGAGGCGCTCTTATGATTCCGAAATAAAAAATGCCAGTCTTAGTCGGGATTTAAACATAGAACCATCGTGACTGCCTTTTTATAAAAATATTTTTTCATATTATTAAAAAAAAAAAAGCGTAGATGTAATCATTGATGTTTTCCCAACACCAGCATTTTAATTTAGTTTATTAAGGGAGTTAACACAGACATGACAATAACAGAGTTTAGATTTACTATTGCCGTATAGCCTCCCTTTGTTACACTGTGTACTTATCAATACCTTCTTAATAGCAGAAGAAAATTATACATTTTGCGAAATAACCGTAAAGCAAATTTGCCTTTATAAGCTTATAATATCAGGTGGCCGAGCCTTGCTCGGTTAATTAAATGTCCTGCCCAGCCTGACTGTCGGACAATAAGAAGTTCATGCCGGCTTTTGCCATCCATCCATCCCAGTGGTGCTACAGCCCGTGGTCTGCTTTTAGTTTTACACATCCCTTCATTCGTATCTCTAAACGCGTTCTTGTTTGGAAAGAAATATTTTAGTGTTCTAGGGTAAGCCTAGTGACGTAAGCAGCGTTTTTTCCGTTTACGTCATGGAAAACTTTCATTCATAAATTATTCTAACCAAAATTAATGGTCTGCTTTTAGTTTTACACATACCTTCATTCATATCTCTAAATGTTTGCAAAGAAATATTTTAGTGTTCTAGGGTAAGCCTAGTGACGTAAGCAGAGTTTTTCCCGTTTACGTCACGGAAAACTTTCATTCATAAATGTTCCATTTCATTCATAAATTATTCTAAGATTGAGACATTTTCATATCGAAATAACGGTCGAACTCGAGTTTTCCCGATGTGCCCAATGAGCTGAAAATTTTTTTCTCAATAATATGCAGATACGTTGAAATTTTAAAGAAAATCGTTAGAGCCGTTTTCGAAATAGAAGAAATATATATACAAGAATTGCTCGCTTAAGAGTATAGGATTAAATATCAGGTGGCCGAGCCTTGCTCGGTTAAATAATTTCATATACCCGAAGTCATTTTTGGATTTTTTTTTTATAATTACGAAAATGAACGACTGGATAAAGACTACTAATTCGAAAAATTTCTTTAGTATTCTGTTTGTTCTATATGTAAATTGGTACGTTCAGACATTTAATTTTGGAATTAGTATATTCAATTATGGCTTTAGTACGAAACATCGATTGACGCAAATTTCTACGTTATTGGGGAAAACTTCAAAGACTTTCTTACAAGCCAATAATAGTAGGCCTACGATAGTTTTACGATAGTTTTACGCTGTCTAGACTGTAGGAGGACTTAAGAGACTTGATATTTAATCGCCATGTACAATTACATATAGAACAAACAGAACACTAAGACTGTCGGACCATAAGAAGTTCATACCGGCTTTTGCCATCCATCTATCCCAGTGGTGCTACTGGTGCTACAGCCCATGGAAGGATATGGCCTGCTTTTACACATCCCTCCATTCAGATATCTTCTAGGCCTTTCGTCACCACACCCTAACCCCATGTTTTTTACTAAGGTTTATAGTTAAATCAAAAGTGGCTGCAGCGTACGCAAACTCGTTGACCGCTTAGAATATTGTGTGTTGGTTTCCTTTTCGAGTCGATGTGAAGCTCGAAGTCGCAGATCCTCAAGTTTCCTTAAACGCTCCTCAGAATTTTCTAGCTTGACGATATTACTAATGATTGCATTTACGAATAATAACGTTATGTCAATAAAATATTAACTTCACGTCAATAATAATAATAATAATAATAATATTTTGACCGACAAAACGGTAGATTTTAATCGCCCTGATCTGTTGCTTATCGATAAAAAAGAAAAAGCCGCTGTCATGATTGACATTGCCGTACCACTATCTCATAACGTAAGAAAAACTGAGCTGGAAAAAGAGCGAAAGTATGTGAACCTAGGCTTGGAGATTAAGCGTTTATGGAAGTTATCTAAAATAACAATATACCCCATTGTCATATCAACCGAGGGGATAATAACAACTGACCTCACAGATACCTTCTATGCTCTGGGCATTCCTAGGAACACTCTCGTTGCCTGTCAGAGGGCGGTACTGCTGCAGACCTGCCACATCACCAGAAAATTCCTCAGTGGAAACTGATAAAGGGAATACGATGAATTTTGTCTCCCTTTAACGAAACTCGACCCTGGCTCCGCCAGAGAAAGAATACTCGTTCTTTTCAAACATAATAATAAAATTATTATGTTTATATAAATAATGTTTGTCTAAATGAATCTATATAAAAGACCTTCTAAAAAAAAACAAAGATTTAGATCGAACAAAATTATAAAATATTTGTCTTCTATAAATTTAGAGTGGAATTGGCAATGCTGTTACATCTAGATCTAGTCTAGGAAAAAAAGCGATTGAAATCTGGCTGAAATCCTATAGCTCAGACGTAGACGTCTAGATCTATTTGTTTTCCTGAAAAGTTGTGAACATCTTTTCTTCTAGAAATTACAACAGAAAACCTATTAGATTATTATTAGATCTCTTCAACGCCGCAAACCTCCTGCTATTAGGGAAGAATAACGGCGAGCAACATGGCGGTTTTTTCGACGGAGAACTGAGAATCTAGTTGTAAGTCTAGAATCAAGACCTAGATCTAGACGTAGATTGTTTGTTTGTTGTTTTACATGTTTCGGATGTTCCTTCAGAATTGAAGATAGTTACTTCCTAGTCCAAACCTCCCGCAGGACGACGGGGGATGGGAGCGGGCAGGGTTTGAACCCGGGACCATCGATAAATCCAAACGACAGTCCAGCGTGCAAACCGCTCGACCAGGCAGACATCCAGATTCCAGATTCGGCGTCCATATCTTTCTTTTCGGCCTACATTATAGCTAATTAAAAATATACAATTAATCAAATTCTTATTTTAACGTGCCTTATAATAAAGGGATCAAGCGATTAATTTGTAGAAACACTTGGAAGCACTTGAGCGTCTTCAGATAACCACGTGCTTGATTGATGTTCACTGTTTTAAACCTTCAACTACGGTGCGCAAATATCTAGTTGTGTCTATTCATTCAAACGCGATAAAACTTGTTGCAAAGAAATGCTTTAGTGAACGGATGTAAGCCAGTGACGTAGGAGGTGTCAAGTTTTTTTTCCCTTTGACGTCGTGGGAAAAAATTTCATTCATAAATTCTCCATGTCATTCATAAAACCTTCAAACCAAAATAAGTTTTTCCATAATGAGACATTTTTCAAACCGATATAACGGTCGAACTCGAGTTTTCCCGATGTGGCCAATGAGCTGAGCATTTTTTTCTCACTAACATTTAGATACGTTGAAATTTTAAAGAAAATCGTTAGAGCCGTTTTCGAAATAGAAGAAATATAAATATATATATATATATATATATATGTATATACAAGAATTGCTCGCTTAAGAGTATAGGATTGTAATTGTATTAATGATTTGGATCAGTCATACTAATATCTGTATAATTGTTCAAGTACGCATATACATAATTAATCTGTGGGATTAATTGTTTTTTTTTTACCACTTGCATATGTTCAGCTTTTAGCTTGCTTAATGCACTTTGATCCTATCACTTCTCTGGACCAGCTATGAAAGGGCGAGAGAAGAGGGGGGGGTATCTTGGTGAATGTTTACATGTTCGTTTTTTTTTTTTTTTTTTTTTTTGTAATCATAAAATAAATGCTCTCTCAAGCTAAAATGTCCTCAACGGGACTAATTCAACTTATAGCACCACATCTGTCAAGTACAGTTTCTTTCCCTTGTTTAAGATACGAATTAAAAAAAAATTATTCACCAATAGTAATTAAGGTATAACTTAGAATAATTGAAGAGCAGCAGCAGAAATAAAAACAAGTAATTTAAAGTTTATAGTTTACTATAAAGTCGAGACGATCGGTTATATCCTGATCTATCAATGACAATAGATTCTAAATTTTCTTTAGCGCTACTTTCATGCTTATAGCATGCTCAGAGCGCTTTGGTCTAATCTCATTTGTGGACCAGTTTTGTGAGGGGGTATCTAGGGTTTGGTTTTCCGTGCTGCTTTTAGGCGCTCAGTAAACACAGCTCTGCCCGAGTCGGGTGTCGAAGCTGGGGTCTCCTTCACGTGTAGCCAAGTTCAAGCGTACTTTGCTCCACTTAGTAGAAATAATATTGAACGTAGCATAGGAATATTACAAGAAAAAAAATCAATGTTTACATAATACAAAATATAATTACACTAAGTTACTCAAATTTATTGTAAATTAAAAATAGATTCCTCTACATTTAGGGCTAAAACAGAACAATTTCAATATATTCCTATAAATCAGGGTCCGCGAGGCTTCAAACAGTACAGAGAAGCTTAATTCATGAAGCACCATTTATGGATCTAATAATATTACATAGAGATATGCAAATGCCGTTTAAGTTTGAAACTTTCTATGCTGAGGTGGAATACTGTAGTCAAAAAGAATTTGTTTGGACCAATAAAATTATGTTATATAAATATTTGTTATAAATCGAAGTAATAAAATAAGTCGAACGACATTTCTTATCACGATTATTGGACAAACACTTTATAATTTACAAGAGGTGATGGCTTTGATAAAGTAACTGAGTCTCTAGCTAGATGTGATATAGGTGTTGGCCTCACTGCATATTACACCCACAGAAACGAGATTGTATTGTTTAATTAAAAAGTTATAACTCCGTTTTCGTGTAGTATCACCCCGTGTCTAATGCAAACTGTTATTATAATTCAATACATAATGAATTAGTTTAGGTATATATGGTTGTACATATATTACTTCTTAATTCGTCCTTTTCATTTTTTTTTGTAATTGATAATGTTGCAAATCATATACACTTTTACACTTGAATGTTAAACTTCTTTCAGCAAAACTAGCAACAATAATGAGCCAAGACGATCTTTACGTTAATTACTCCAGTCTTAAACATTCAGCTCCGCCCCTGGTTCCCAGGGTGACCCCAAGAACAATATTCCCAGAACAGAAATGTCAGCTGACTGAGACAAATGAGGTGAATGTCAAGCAGGCCAACGTTCAAACACAGATCCCAACACGATACAAGACAAAACTCCAGCCTGCTAAAATACCTAATGTAAAATCTTTCAATGTGTCAGCCACGAGTATCTCAGATTTAGCTGACTCAGAAAAGTCGAGCGAAAACCTCGAGGCAGCCTCTTCTGACATGTCGCACGCCTGTTCCAACCTAAGTTTACCCACTTATGGAGCAGAGGGATTCAAAAAGAAAAGGAAAGGAATAGCAAAGTAAGCTTTTATATACTATTCATACTAAAATATTATATTGAGTTTTCTTTCTTCTTCTTCCTCGATTCTATTGTTCATGTTGGAGTATTCAGATGACTAGATTGATATATATGTTGGTGGTTTCCAAATAGTTTTCTTTCTATTGGAGTGTTTTTAGGGCCAGTGTCTTGTTCAGGGCTCTTGGTAAAGAAAGCAGTTTTTAAGCACATGGTCAGCATTCTCTGGTGACACTCCACATGGGCAGATTTAACTGGTTCCAATTTTAAGCTTCAGGCACATATGTCGTCTCATTCTGTTGTGTTCAGTCCTAATTAAAATATTAGACGTTGATCTTGTCGGAATAAGCATCATCTTTCTTGTGATTTTGATGAGAGCTTGTCGATTTCTCATGAATTCTATCTACTATTGGTTTCTTCGTTTCTTCTGGATAGAATGAATGTTAAATTGTGTGTTTGTTCTCCCACACTTGGTGTTTGTGTAAGCCTTCTCCCTTCTAGTTCTAGATGTGCTGGTATCCATACAAATATTTGTTTTTGCTGTTGTTGTTGAGCTTTATAATTACTGTCTTGAGTCGTTCCATAAAGCTGGAATCATAGTTTTCCAGAGTTTGTTTTCACATAGGTTAGCAAGACAATATGACTGTGCGATGTACTTGGATGACGTGCTAGCATGGTAGGAGCTAGTCTTAAAGCTTCCCTATCTGTTCTGTGGCTATCATAGTGCTCTCCAGTAGCAACTGATTTTCTTTTTTTTTTTTTTTGAGTTTTTCTCCATCGGGCAATTCGATGATAATTTCAGTTCCTCTTTGTGGTGGCTGTATAAGACATCCGTGGAAACTCTGATCCACTGATTGTTAGGGTATTGGGGTTGTAGAAAACAGTTCACTATTTTCTTGAGCGCTGTTGAAATGCAGTCAGATTTTATAGGTTCTGTTTTCCATATATCTCTTATAATACTAATAAAGCTTTTTTTTCACCAAATACAAACAAAAATATATACAAAATTAACTACATACAGTTTTACCATTGTAAATGAAAAATCTAGGGTTTCCATTTGTACTAAAGAGCTCAATATTTTCTTGAGCTTATTTAAATGTATTTTGATTTTTTTGGGTATATTCTCAATACGGTCTCTTATAGTAGGAATACAGCATTGGTCCCTAGGTGGGGAATAATTATGACGATTCGTGGATTCCAGAGTTGTTTCTTTTTTTTTAGTTGGTGTTTTTTTTTTTAGGTTTAGAGATACCCGTATGAGATTAGTCCTTTTGAGACGGTTTTTACCACCAGTTTTGTGGATTTTAGTATCTAGTGGATGTATATTGAAGGTTTCCAATTTAGTGAAATGGGAAATTATTTTATTTTCCTTCTTTCATCCAGAGAGACCTAAAGCTCGCATGGGTGTTGCTTTAATTGTTGGGAACCTTGTCTATTTTTCTTAGGTTGGTTGAGGCTGCTGAGCCCCATGCTTTGGCACCATATTCTAGAACATATCTTACGTAAATGGTATAAGTCTTGTTCAGAATGTTGTGATTAGCTCTCCAGTTTGTGCCAGATAATTGTTTCATGAGAGATAGTCTCATATTGAGTCTAAATACTAGTTCCAATACCAGAGTAAATGAAAGTCTAAAAATAGTACAGAAACAAAGTCAAATAACAATTTAAATAAATTTTTTCAACTACCAATCCAAATACGTATGTAGTTTTCATTAGGCATATCATAGTTCCAGCCATCCTCATGAAAACCTACCATAGAAGAGCTTAGACGCTGACTTGCTTCAACTGACATAGAAGCGAGCACCTGGTTGCACCTATAATCGCTTACATGTGATACACATTTGAGACTAAAACAAAATCCACTACAAAGGACAGACGTAGATGGCGTAAAGAGAATTAAAACCCGACCACCAGCGGACAAAGGTTCTGTGTGAGTTGTGTCTCAAAATTTGTAGGTCGCAACTGGGACTTCTTATCCATGTGACATACTGCACTCCTTCATCATCTTTGGACTCTGAACCATTCTATTATTAGTCCAAGCAACAATCATAATCAAGCATAGATTAGCAATAAACAAAATTGTTTCAAAGCAAAAAAAAAAAATAGATTATTTGACTAAATGAATAACTAAAGACAAGAAAAAAGAGATTGATTTTGTTAATTTATGTAAGAAGAAAAAATATCTCATTACTTTAAAATGTCTATTTTGTTTTTATAACCAAATTTGTTTCGCTACTTTGTCTAACAGGTTCATTAACTTTTTACGAAAGCTGAAAAAAGGGAAAGAACGCTTGGATAAAATTTTGCACCATCCCATCATGCAAGAGTTGGGCGTGACGGAACTAATAGATGACGCCTAAGAAATGGCGATGGACGATATCAAATCTCAGAAGGGACTCTGGAGATGTTACACAACTTATTACACAACGATTCAAATTTAAAATTTAACGACCAATAGCATTAATGTATTACGTTGTTCATTGATCATTTTAAATTGTAAATATCTAATAAACTAATAAAAAGAAATATATTATCCGTCTATTGACATTGACAGACAATTACATAGGCAGGCAGAGAGAAAGACCCAAAACAGACAGATGAATAGATAGGAAGATAGATAGATAGATAGATAGAATGATAGATAGATAGATAGATTGAATACTCCAATAAATAGATACTCTCTAAACAAAGCAATGTAAGATGGCTGCCTGGTCGAGCGGTTTGCACGCTGGACTATCGTTTGGATTTATCGATGGTTCAAACCCTGCCCGCTCCCACCCCCCGTCGTCCTGTGGGAGGTTTGGACTAGGAAGTAACTATCTTCATTCTTCAACTCTGAAGGAACATCCGAAACATGTAAAACATTTCACAAACATAAAACACATCTATGTAATGCAAACAAACAAAAAAAAAAAGACAACAAAATAATAACAGAAAGAAAGAGAAGAGAATAAGAAAACAAAAGAAAGTCAAAATGATTAAAAAAGAAAGAAAAAACAACAGAGCAAACTAAAGAGAGTAGCGAAAAATAGAAAGAAAGAGAGAAAAAGAGTGAAATAAATCTTCATAAAATTCAAAGCTGCGCATTATGTTCGCATGTCTCTTGAAAATAAATATATTTGGCAATAGTCATATAGATCTTCTTACGATGAAGTACCTGGTTGGAGGTGGGGGGGAGAGGTGCATAAAGAAAGCGATGAAAAGACAACATCAAAGCGTGGACAGGCTTGTCAATGAAAGAGATTCTACTGAAGTCAAAAGACAGAAAGAAATGTAAAAAGACAGTCGACAGATCATATGTGATGCCCCAAATACTTCGTCGTTCAAAGGGATAGGTGAAGCTGGTGTAAAAATTCCCCTTTCAGACCTTGCGATCTATAGGGCAGACGATGTTAAGGTCACCTGTTTCTTTGGGCCAATGGTTAACGAGCAGAGTGTCATGTGACCAACACAACGACCAATCGCCCTTTCTTCCCCAACTAAAGCCGGTTAGCCATTAAGTGGACATTGTGCACCCTAAAAATCCCAAAAGGTGGTGTAAGGGAAGTAATCTATTTCAGCGGGTCCTGAATGATCAACACAATAGTGCTTCACAAGTTTCTCTGTCTCTCCATGTATTCGTACTATGTAAAACTTGCTAGATTGTATGAAGTAGAAAAATTACTATTTTGACGATTGTGTATGTGCTATCAATTTTAAAAGTTTGTTTAAAATACATATTGAGTTATTGGAAATAACCGTTTTAAGGTTATAACTTGTTTAGCATTAATGTTTCACAATAAGTGCAAATAAATCTATAACAATCGATTATATGGGAAACAATTTTGTTAAAACAATCTTCCCTACAATAGTGATGAAAATTAGTTAGACCATGATTCTCAAATTGTTATTCGCGGACTCAAGTGGTCCGCCATACTACCATAGTCCATAGGATACGCAGAATGATGAAACATATATCATTCAAGTTTACCTTTCGGATAACTTATACTACAATCAGCTTGACCCTCACTATTGTTTATATAATACAAACATATTGTACGACGTCGTCAAGCATGGTAAAACAGTAATGATTGTTAGTAGTCCTGAGAAAGAATTACATTTTAGCGCATGTATATCAAATAATACAAATTGTATAAACCAATCACGTCGTCCTTTCAGTTTCTCTGCCTTTCAAACCTATCAACGTCGGCCTTTCAATTTCTGTTTCATCACGCTATTCAAAGACATGGCCTATCTTACTTTTAAAGTGTGCAAATCGACGACCCTGACCCCCCAGAAACATCAGACTGTTTGTGCACATTTCATGATTAATTATTAAGTTGTAGTTATACTTAGGATTTTTTTTTCTCACACCCATCTAACTGTTAGAATTTTTTAAATAAATAATTGAAGCGTAGGCAGACATCTGATGAAGAAGTAAAGTGTGATGGTGATAGTGACAATGAACTGAGTCACAAAGCCTTAAAGGCCGCACCATGTGACACAAAGTTACCTAAATATGTTCGTGAAAATGTACATTTCGGACTTATATTTCTCATAGTCACCACTGATCAGCTGCAGTGTGTTATTCGTTACAATATGTAATCTGACGAAAGTTTGAAACCTGCTTAACTGAAGTGTCGTCTCGTCACAAATCATAATAAATTTAAAGTTAACAATTATTTTAGTCGTTCAACTCTCTATATCATCAAGCAAGTAGCCACACATTTTCTCAAAGTCGCGATAAAAAATAAATTCTCCCCACCATTTCGTGAACATGGTATTGTCGGCAGAAAGAGAGAGAGAGAAGGACAGAGAGAGAAAGAGAGAGAGAGAGACAAGGACAGAGAGAGAGAGA
>JADKLZ010058599.1:0-12877 GCA_021533235.1 Biomphalaria straminea | reverse complement strand
GAGCTTTTAGAAAAAAAAAAGTAGCCGTTGCATCAGAACTTTGAATGCTCTATATTATCGTGATGTCAGATTTTCATTTTCTCTTCTACTTTCTGAGCACTAAACGGGACGGACGGACGGACGGACGGACGGACGGACAGACAGACAGACAGACAGACAGACGGACAGACAGGCCACACAAAACTAATAGCGTCTTTTCCCCTTTCGGGGGCCGCTAAAAATTACATGATCTTCAGTCCTAGTGATTAAACACAATTTATAGACATAAAATAAAGTACACACTATTGCAATGCATAAATTTTTGTTTCATAAAACTCTCTTATGAATTTGTGTAGTGAATGGAAGGGAGGTTAAAAAAAGTGGAACCTGGAAGAGATTATATTGTGTCGTAAGACTATTGAAACTAGATCGACAATACACAGATAGATAATTAATATCACAAATTACTTTGCTTTTACTTTACAAAAGATTTTAATAATTTCCGGAGATTTCCAGGACTTTTTTGTAGCCTATTTTAATAACATTTCAGAAGATTTCTATGGGCTTCTGGAAATTCAGGAAGCATCGGGAAATTTGTTATATGTTATAAAATGGTTCAATTAATTAATCTATACACCAAAAAATTAGCAAGGGTCCAAAGAAAGTGCGGGATCCAGTGCGGTCACATTTGTTGCAGTGCCTCTAAGGCCTTTCCTGAAAAATAGCAGCGTATGGTATGCCGCCGGTCTAATTTACATGCCAGCTGAGTTGAGCCAAGGTTAACGAAACTAGTAAGAGCTTCATTTTACCAGCCTGAATAAAAAAAATGTTTTTATCTGGCGAAGGTGGAAGTTAAATAGCATGAATTCACCCTATCTTTTTTTTTTTATTTTTTTTTGACTAGACTTTGCCGTGCTTAGAATGGGGAACTCGCTTTTTTTTTTAAACGGTCCTTTTAGAAACATAACATGGATTATTATTTATTCTTACAATCAGAGAAGCTTTATTTGCTACTCCTTAGTATAGTCATTTGCTGTTACGCTCATATCCAACGTGACATAACGTAGAGGCAGGGTAGCTTGCCCAGGTGCGTAGTAAGCCGTAGCTTGACTGGTTGTCAGAGGCTATTTAAGATGTATACTATTGAGAGCATTTTGAGGTAGTAAATTACTTACCACTTTCCGCAATACCAATTTTACAAAACTTTATTTCCCCACTAACGCAATAGTAAATTTTCAACTATTACGTGGAATATTTTAATTTAATTATATGTATTTTACTACATGGAACATATTTTTCTTAATAAAAAAAATCATTTTAGAATGTATAACTTACTATGTCAAAAATGCAGAAGTTCTTTTAAGAAATGTCATGAAAAAATGTATTTTTATAAAATATTAGATGTCAAAACAGTGCAAAATATTTACAATGCAACAATACAAACAATACAACAGAAAGAAAAAAAAAACAAGTACCTTTTATTATTTTTTTTTAATAGGAAACAAGATTAAATGTAAAATCTTTACTTTAGAAATGAATTGTTATACTTCTACTATGTACTACTTGAGCTTCTTTAAAGGGTAACAGACTTTATTAAAGTCAATGTGAAATTTCCTGATAATGTGGCAAATTGCAGAAGTGGTGCTCTCTCTAAGGTAAAGAGGGTCGTTTTAGGAATGTCTAGGGCTTCATTAGTGTCTGCACGGCCTGTCGTCATTATCTCTTCTGCTGATATAAACAAACGAAGTATTGTTTTAAAAAGATTCCAAATAATTTTAGAATGGCTGTAACATAACGTGGGTTTTCCAGGGTTAATCACTAAGCTAAGATTTACTAATTTTCCAATTTTAGTCTTCCTGATAGTGTATGATAGTAGTACGATGTTGTTAATAAATGATGCAGATTATTTTTTTCTTTACATTATCATTATTATAATTATTTCAGACAGGAATGAATGAAGATAAACAATTGATAGGTCATGCAAGGTACATGGTCGGTCCAACATTCTAAGGATGTCATGACGTGAAATATATTTGAACATTTTATAACAAACATCAAATAGTTTTAAAGAAAAAGGGGAAATAATCTCTTTTATACTTTTTTTTTACGAGGGTCACTAATTTTCCAATATATTTATAAATCAAATGTTGACATAATATTCTTCATTATTGTAGTGTTTTTATTTTATTTAATGGAAGAAAATCTTAAAGAATAAAAAGGAAACTTTTCTAAATCAACATAAGAAAACTTTATTTGCGATATATCATAATGATTCTAGCATCCCTCTTGGGATTAAACTATAATACCATAAATTCCTTTAGTAGTATACACTGAGGTATGCACCATAAGAGTCTAATATATCACCAATAGTAATACTCTCTACTAGTAGTAGTAGCATATAGATTTACATTGATGACGTTCGCAAATTGTCTGGTAAACAGAAGAAGAATAAAAAGTTGTCCAATCCCTGACCTATGTAAGTACTACTCGAGGCTCTTTAAAGGGCAATGCAAACATCTGATAAAAAACATAACAGGGTAGATCTACATATGGTACTGGATAGCATATGGTGTATATGAGAGAAGAAGAAAGACGAAAATAAAAAAAAATACTTTAAAAAAATAAAGCTTATATTAAACATAGCTGTATCAATTAGTTTGAATCAATCTTGTAATTTAATTTGTAATAGATTTAAACAAGACCTGAATTCGAACTCATGGATCAGGTCTTCCCAAGACTCTCAAGCCATATCGGTAAAAGCTCTGCAAGTGGAGAGCTTATGAAGAACATTGACGATTGTATAGTAATCTATCGTTTCTCTAGTCTCCTCATATTGTCAAGTTGTCTTTACTAAGGATCAGACGTCGCCCTATAAAGAAGACTATTTCATCTTTTATTACCACTTCAGTCAAGTACAGATTATTTCCTTTGTTTGTAATACTAAGCAAAATGATTAGTTACCAATATTTAATGAACTAATTGATGTTCTTTATCGATTGTTGTGTTATCAGGTAAAAGAACTTACTATGCAAAATTTCAGCGTGAAACCAAAATGGGTGTCGAATAAAAAACAAGTTTAATTTTTTTAATACCAGACAGAGTGAGATTATTAAATCTTTGTAATAACTTTATCAGATATTCATTGAAAAAGAACTAATCATTTACACAAAAATAATATTCTAATAAAAGGGTATTTCATAGAAATAAATAAATAAAGACTGGCCAATAAGACTATTTTATGAAATAGAAGTATGTGAATTATTTGTGCAATTATTTGAAATTTATTTATGTCTATGATTTTTGTACCATACCCGAACTTTGTAATCAGCGGCAAACGCCTTGACTGGCTTGGTCACGTTCATTAAATGCCACAAGGTCGACTTCCACTAAACATTCTGTATGTTGATCCAACGAAAGGCTGAAGAGCCGCTGGTCGCCCACTTTTACGGAGGAGACCAGGTCAATTAGTCTGGTTATGAAGTCGGTCCTGGTCGAGTCCTGAAGTGAATGTACGTGTCCAGAAGAGATAGAAACAGTAGAGTTTTGTTCTGTGATGTACAGTGTAGCATTTGTAGCTGTTGATGTGCCAATTGTCTAGTATTGGCTGTTATCTTTTCTATTATTAAAGTACCAGATTAATTTGGAGCTCTTGCTGTCAGGTTCTTTGATGTTTTATGTTGTGTGTTTAGCAGTTTTTACGGAAAGCCTGAGATAGGAATCTGGGATTCGTAACAATATAGAATACAGTTCACATAAAATCTTTAAATTTATAAAAAAATTGATATAGTGCAGTGGTCTTCAAAGGAGGCGCTGGAAGCCAAAGGGGCATAAAGGCGAAAAGAAGAAACTAAAGGTGCAAATAATATTAAACTAGAACTAAAAAACAGAATAACGAACAGACACACACCATTTTTCATATTAAGCAAGATTAGAAGAACATTGTGATAATGTTAAACTGATAAAAGTACTATTAGCATTACAATTATCTTTTTTTTTTGTTTCAGTTTATAAGTGTAATTATCTAAAAAAAAAAGGCAATGATTAAAGAGAAAAATACGATAGATCATGTGACTTGGAAGCCTAATAGACTGAGGGACAGATGAATTTGAAATCATGCTTGTCAAACATATTCCAACATGAATATTTATAACAATCAGGCTTCAGTTACAAAGAGAAAGAGATGATTGTCTTTTATTTACTTTTTCTTAAAAGGCTAAGTCATTTCTTAATAAATAGATTATTAAAAAGTTAACATGCTATTTTTTTTTATTCTAAAAAAAAACAAAACAGGACTTAAATGAAAAAGATAAGTGATACAATTTCTCTATATTGCTTTGTTTCATAACGGGGCCTTGTACTGAGGAGTATTCATTATTATTTATAATATGTTCCATACTCGTCTGACAGTATATCAGGATATATAGCTAGTAAGGAAAGGATATAATATCATCTATTAAATCTTTTGGGAGGCGCGGTGGCTGAGAGAAGATGGTGAAGACTAGGATTTTTACTTTCGGGATATTTGGGCGCCTCTAAGTCTACCTAGCTGCAATAGTTGGAGAAACGTAAAGGCGGTTGGTCACTGTGCTGGCCATGACACCCTCGTTAACATGAGGCCACACAAAAAAACAACAACAGGTTACCTTTACATCATCTGCCCTCTATACCACAATGTCTAAAACGGGAACTTACTTTCTATTAGTAATTTTGCAATCCTATACTCTTAAGCGAGCAATTCTTGTATATATATTTCTTCTATTTCGAAAACGGCTCTAACGATTTTCTTTAAAATTTCAACGTATCTGCATATTATTGAGAAAAAAATTTTCAGCTCATTGGGCACATCGGGAAAACTCGAGTTCGACCGTTATTTCGATATGAAAATGTCTCAATCTTAGAATAATTTATGAATGAAATGGAAAATTTATGAATGAAAGTTTTCCGTGACGTAAACTGGAAAAACTCTGCTTACGTCACTAGGCTTACCCTAGAACACTAAAATATTTCTTTGCAAACATTTAGAGATATGAATGAAGGTATGTGTAAAACTAAAAGCAGACCATTAATATTGGTTTGAAAAATTTATGAATGAAAGTTTTCCATGACGTAAACAAAAGAAAAAAAACTTGACACCCCCTACGTCACTAGGCTCACAGCAAGAAATGAAAAAAAAATGTACACCTCCTACGTCACTGGCTTACAGCCGTTCACTAAAGCATTTCTTTGCAACAAGTTTTATCGCGTTTGAATGAATGAATAGACAACTTTTGCGCACCGTAGTTGAAGGTTTAAAACAGTGAACATCAATCAAGCACGTGGTTATCTGAAGACGCTCAAGTGTTTCCAAGTGTTTCTACAAATTAATCGCTTGATCCCTTTATTATAAGGCACGTTAAAATAAGAATTTGATTAATTGTATATTTTTAATTAGCTATAATGTAGGCCGAAAAGAAAGATATGGACGCCGAATCTGGAATCTGGATGTCTGCCTGGTCGAGCGGTTTGCACGCTGGACTGTCGTTTGGATTTATCGATGGTCCCGGGTTCAAACCCTGCCCGCTCCCATCCCCCGTCGTCCTGCGGGAGGTTTGGACTAGGAAGTAACTATCTTCAACTCTGAAGGAACATCCGAAACATGTAGGCCTAAAAGAACAAACAAACAATCTACGTCTAGATCTAGGTCTTGATTCTAGACTTACAACTAGATTCTCAGTTCTCCGTCGAAAAAACCGCCATGTTGCTCGCCGTTATTCTTCCCTAATAGCAGGAGGTTTGCGGCGTTGAAGAGATCTAATAATAATCTAATAGGTTTTCTGTTGTAATTTCTAGAAGAAAAGATGTTCACAACTTTTCAGGAAAACAAATAGATCTAGACGTCTACGTCTGAGCTATAGGATTTCAGCCAGATTTCAATCGCTTTTTTTCCTAGACTAGATCTAGATGTAACAGCATTGCCAATTCCACTCTAAATTTATAGAAGACAAATATTATTATAATTTTGTTCGATCTAAATCTTTGTTTTTTTTAGAAGGTCTTTTATATAGATTCAGTTAGACAAACATTATTTATATAAACATAATAATTTTATTATTATTATGATAAAAGAACGAGTATTCTTTCTCTGGCGCAGCCAGGGTCGAGTTTCATAAAAGGAAACAAAATTCATCGTAGTCCCTTTATCAGTTTCCACTGAGGAATTTTCTGGTGATGTGGCAGGTCTGCAGAAGTACCGCCCTGTAACAGGCAACTAGAATGTTCCTAGGAATGCCAAGGGCCTTGAAGGTATCTGTGAGGTCAGTTGTTATTATCCCCTCGGTTGATATAACAATGGGGTATATTGTTGTCTTAGAAAGCTTCCATAGACGCTTAATCTCCAAGCCTAGGTTCCCATATTTTCGTTGTTTTTCTAACTCAGTTTTTCTTACGTTGTGAGATAGTGGTACAGCAATGTCGATGATGATAGCGGCTTTTTCCTTTTTATCGATGAGCAGCAGATCAGGTCGATTAAAATCCACTGTTTTATCGGTCAAAATTGGTCTATCCCAGTACAGCAGATAATCAGTAGACTCGAGAACCTCTTGTGGCGAGTATTTGTAATAAGGAGGAGTATCCTTCCCGATCAAATTGTGTGTCAAAGCCAAGTGTTGGTGTATTAGCTTTGCAACTTGGTTATGGCGGCCTAGGTAGGCAGATTCCGATAGGGCTGAACATCCTGCCATTATGTGTTCAATTGACTCGCCAACATTTCCACATTTTCGGCATTTGTCAACAATATTGAGTTTTAGGATATGTTTCTCGTAATTTTTTGTCCTAATTACTCTGTCCTCTATTGCTGTAACAAAGCCTTCAGTTTCAGGGTAGAGATAGCCTGCTTTGAGCCATGCTAAGGAAGCAGTCTTGTCGATGTTGTCCCCATGTAATAAAGCCGGGAATTTTCCATGGAGTGTTTTTTCTTCCCATTGACGAATCTCATGCTCTGCGTCGTCCAGACCGACATTAACATCAACATTGTGTTATTATTATTATTATTATTATTGACGTGAACTTAATATTTTATTGACATAACGTTATTATTCATAATTTTAATGTTCAGTAGTATAATATAGTATACCAATTGTATTGTTTTAAAATAAAAAAAAAACAATTTAAACTATTGCTACTAGGAAGATGCCGCGGCCAAGAAAACGCCAGTTATTCAACTTCAACCAAGATTCAAGAGAAGGAAACGATGACGCTGATCCAGCTAAAGTCCCTCGCCTTTCTTTGATTTTAAATGAACTGGATTCAACTTTAATAAATTGCCTGTCTTCAGTCACTCACCAGCCTTCAACTTCGATAAATTGCCCGTCCTCAGTCACTCACCATTCTTCAACTTCGATAAATTGCCAGTCTTCAGTCACTCACCAGCCTTCAACCTCGATAAATTGCCTGTCTCCAGTGACTCATCAGTCTTCAAATACGATAAATCCCAGAGCATCTTCAGCTATAGCAAATGCAATCATTAGTAATATCTTTAAGCTAGAAAATTCTGAGGAGCGTTTAAGGAAACTTGAGGATCTGCGACTTCGAGCTTCACATCGACTCGAAAAGGAAACCAACACACAATATTCTAAGCGGTCAACGAGTTTGCGTACGCTGCAGCCACTTTTGATTTAACTATAAACCTCAGTAAAAAACTTGGGGTTAGGGTGTGGTGACGAAAGGCCTAGAAGATATCTGAATGGAGGGATGTGTAAAAGCAGGCCATATCCTTCCATGGGCTGTAGCACCAGTAGCACCACTGGGATAGATGGATGGCAAAAGCCGGTATGAACTTCTTATAGTCTTACAGTCTGGCTGAGCAGGGCACATATCCCGTAAAATAATCTGAAGAGTTTCTTTAGTGTTCTGTTTGTTCTATATGTAATTGTACATGGCGATTAAATATCAAGTCTCTTAAGTCCTCGTACAGTCTAGACAGCGTAAAACTATCGTAGGCCTACTATTATTGGCTTGTAAGAAAGTCTTTGAAGTTTTCCCCAATAACGTAGAAATTTGCGTCACTCGATGTTTCGTACTAAAGCCATAATTGAATATACTAATTCCAAAATTAAATGTCTGAACGTACCAATTTACATATAGAACAAACAGAATACTAAAGAAATTTTTCGAATTAGTAGTCTTTATCCAATCGTTCATTTTCGTAATTATAAAAAAAAATCCAAAAATGACTTCGGGTATATAAAATTATTTAACCGAGCAAGGCTCGGCCACCTGATATTGTAGAATTAAAAGAATATCGTAATCCGAGAAGGTTGTGTAAGAAATAACGTGCTCGACAAAACACTACATATTTAGCTACATATGTATTATTAAAGAATTAATTTCAGTTGTTGGTATCAAATAAAATAACTAATTACCCTTATATAATTGTGTTATTTCCTTTTTTTTTCATGTCTTGTTTATGCTAATGAATATTTATACATAGTTTCAACTTGATGCAAGAGTAGGTGTGGAACATATGGCGCATACAAACTTTTAAACTGGCAGACAAATAGCATAAGTTGTTATAAATTTGAAGAAAAAATAGGACTAAACTTCATTTACTGACTGTATGAAATCATTATTTAAAGTTTCCATTAGTATCAAGTATCTAGCTTTAAGTTTGTCATTTGTATAATAGTTTATTTTGGTATATTTTCATCAATTTTACTTTACGGTTTACTCGTAATTTTTTTTTAAAGCAAATCTAATAGCGCTGTAAACTTTAGTTATATCTTAGCATCACATTTTGTTGTCGACTGATAAACATTTTTTATCATTTTCAATCCATTTTTTGTTCCACATATTCTTGTATATGTTTTACTTAAAATTCTCAAGCCTGTATCCTAAATATTCTCATATTGAAAAATCAGAGCAGAAAGGACTCAATCCTCTCGTAGAGCTCTGGCAAGAAACTGGGCCGTCCGGCTTAGTGCCTCATGGATGCCATACAAGCTGGGTGACTGTCGAGACACGTCCCCCCTTATCTCTCGGAGTTGGGGACACTCGTACAAGATATGCGACAATGTTTCGACGCTCTCTCCACAATGACGGCATCGGGAGTCAAAGTTGGGACGAAACCGGGTAAATATGCCCCAATAGGACAGTGTTCCGTCCGGCACTGCGCAATGATTGTCTGCTCTGACCTCTTTAGCCGCCACCTTGGATTGTCGCGATCTGGGTGACGCATGTGCTGCCAGACAATACGTAATCTATCGATTCCTACCAAGTTTTTAGCCACTTCTCATGAATGAGTGTTCGGATTTCTGCCGTAGCCTGTAGAAACGTGATTAATGCTTCGAAGTGTGTGGCTGCCATTGCGCCCTCCCTTGCGTGGACGTCCGCCGTCTCATTGTCCCTCACGCCCCAATGTGAGGGCGCCCACTACATGAAAACGACAGCTCCAATAGCTCGGCGGATGTTTATCTGCGGCTCCGACTGCCTCTTCTATTACGGGCGACCCACCTATAGCTTGGAGACGGTATCAGACTTCGAGACCACATACCTGAAAAATGTTAAATTGTCTCGTTTATTCTTTCAATACTTTTTTTTCGATCAATTTAAGTTGTAAGTCCTTATACTACTGTAATACATTTTAAACTAGAAAACTCCCAAGCTGTTGCCATTCATTCAAAAATGTATTTCCAAACCTTTATGGAATATATGTAGCAGATATGAGTCTTAGCACGGGAGTATTGTGTTGACACTACTTTACAGTACAATGCACGTGTTGAATTAAATATAGTGTATGGAGAAGTGAAGAACTGAATACGAAATATGAACTTCCTTTTAGCACACTATGAGCTATGTCATATGTTTATCTAAGGCTAACAAAAGTACGTGACCAGATTTTTAGCCATTTTTAGAGACGCTATATAAGACAGCATGGAAACACTTTAAATGGGGGAGGGAGAGGCGAAGGATAGATAAGTGGCTCAGTATGGTATAGATATGATATTATTTAATTTCCCAGCTGTAGAGATTAACTGTGTTAGCGTTGGACTATGATGTATGGTTTCTGTGGTTTTAGAGATGTGTTTTCAAGTGTTCTAGAATTGGAGTTATCTTATGAAATGGATTTTCTTTAGCTACGAATTACACACAAACACACACACTCTCGCACAGATGCATATTTTACTTTCACAGATCTATAACTGATTCCATATTATGTTTGTTATATGATGATCGAGTAGATCTATGCAATTCATTCTTAGAACTGGATGAATACACATTAATTACTCGAACAATTGACGCGCGGACATTTGACGCTCGAACAATTGACCGGACACCATTAATTATCTATCAACGCATAAAAACATTCTTACGACGTTACACAAACATAACTACATAGGAACTATTTCACCACCTAGAATTAAAATAGCAAGTATAGTAATATAGTAGGCCCTACCATAAAAAAAACAAAATACCAGTACCTGTAATAACATATATCAATAAATATTGTCAACAATTTTTAGTTTCGTTTGCAAACAATAGGGAATAATGAGTGATACAGTGAGCATTAGAACCGGTGTCAGTGGTATGATAATAAATAATTACTAGTTTCTGTTTAAAGCAATAATAAATGCTGTAGTAGGCAAACATGTAAGTAGTCCTAAGTAAGTGAACAAGTGAATTCTAGTATAAGTATTGGCGCAGACCCTGGCAGTCTGCGAAGCCTTAAAGATCATTGACTCTCAACTTGGCGAGGGACATTTGAGGGCAACACAGATTGTTGTGGTCACTGACTCAAAACCTGTACTACAGGCTTTGCCCCCCCCCCAATATCGACAGTGTCATCATGGCCTCACACAACATGAAGCAGCGCTTTGGCATATTCCTCTTATAATGCAGTGGGTACTAAGTCGCATAGGTGTGAATGGGAACACTATTGCAGACTCCTTAGCCCACCAGGGAGGACAAATTCCACCAACTAAACAGGCTGTAAGTTTTCACCATTCCCTGGCTACAATTTAACAACTGATATAAAAAAAGTGGTTTGAGTGCTGGGACAAGTCCCAAAAAGCCAGTGGAGTCTGGGAGCGCATGAGGCGCCCTGGCCGCACTTCCCCGTGGTGGAGGCTGTCCAGGTTTGAGCAAGCTAATATAGCAAAGTGCATTTATGCCACTGTACTGTTGGTTGGCTCATACTTTTCACAGCTATGGCCAAATTTTGACTCACGGTGGCCCCGCTGCGGGGAAGAAGAGGAAATCGTGCCTCATATTCTCTTTGCTGATCTCGACAGGTCTGGGAAACCAAAAATTCTCGACCTGTATGGTGACGCTTAGGCACTACAGCAGAGTTGCTGTCTAGTGCTTTAGCAAGAGAGGATTTAAGCCTCTCAAGCCCTCACTGAAATGGAGTTTGATGAATGAGTTAATGAATGAGTATCAGTAGCACGAAGTAAAAAGTGTCAGTTTATGTAGTCAGTATAAAATGAGCGATAGATAAAAAAGTCTAGACCCTATAGTTCGGTTTGGTTCTTCTCTCTCTTTAGTTGTAAAGGTGTTGACTACACTGCTCTATGGTTTTCGAGTCAAGAGTGAGTTTCCGAGCGTCGCGTGGGGTACTATGTTTCAGTGTATTTTGAAGAGAAACCGATCAGAGGTCCTCAGGGCCTTCCAGTAGTTCTTTCCTTTCTAGCATCATCCTCCGGGGTGTTGACTGTAAATTCCAATTTTTGAAATTGTGAAGGACATTCGTTATTGTCACCCTGATCGAAGAACGATGATTTATTTGTTGTCGTGAATGGGGAAGGGAAGATATCAAAATGTCTTAGATAGACCGTCTCCTCTTTACTGCTGAGCAACCGAACGACGGTATATTGCGGGTGCCTGAAGGCTTTTTAAAGAATCTAGCCTTCAGTTGAGCCTAATTTTCGCATTAGTTTATTATTTTACGGACGTCCTCGCAGAAAAAAATGTAATTTCTTAGTCCCAACAAAATGGAGTGTAGCGACCCCTGGGTGAAAGTTGATGTGCAACAGTTTGAGGTCTTCTCCAGTCATTGTTGACGCAAAGTGGTTTATATTTTTTTGTTCCTTTCTTAGTCCCTCCGTTTCGATATTCTCCATCTCTCTTTGTGGCCTACCGACACACACAACTCAGGCTAACAACACAGGTCAACGGGTCATCGGCTTTATTAACAAGGGAGTTTACTACTAGTGCAAGCAAGCCTGACCTGGGTTACGGTCATGGACTGAAGGCCTTTACGGTCGAGAGACAATGTGTAGAAAGACAGTTGGGTCCAGGACAGCAAGAGAGAGAGTCTTGAAAATGTAGCTGTACAGCTAGAGAGACCTGTGATTAGTTATAGGCAGTTCTGTTGTTTAGAAAGCATTTGAAGTTAAGTAGCCAATTTTGTGTTGTATTGGCTGTTGTAATAATTTGTAAATAAATCGCCACCTTGTTACTAGAAAGTCTTGTTGTCAAGTTCTTTGTTAGATGTGTTGTGTTGTGGAGCAGCTGTGACAGAAGGCCTGATAAAGAAAGACGTTACAGTATCTCTCTCTCTCTCTCTTTATCTCTTATTCTCTTTTTTTTTTGTCCCTTTTTCACTAAATATCGCTATGTATCTATTTCTTTATTTTAACATTTATCATAAACACTTATTTATCTTCTTCTATTTTTCTCTCTCTGTCACTCTTTATCCTCGTATCTTTCTCTCTCTTTCTTTTATTTTTAATAAAAAAATACTTCATTTTGAACTTACACAATTTGTATCTTTCTTTCTCATTTATACATATCACTAATTATTTTTTCACATCTTTCTTACTCGTACTCTCATTTTTTGTTTTACCACATCTTTTTGTCGCTCTAACATTCTCTCTTTCTGTCTCTCTTTCTCTGCATATATATATATATATATATATATATATAT
>JADKLZ010058592.1:1809-13947 GCA_021533235.1 Biomphalaria straminea | reverse complement strand
AATTGTTGCCCTCTAAACTATAATTTGTTAATGACAGGAGAATCTAGATTCTAGAGATACATTTTTTAAATAGTTTCAACTAAAAAAATAAAGTTAATCCTTTGATAGGAAGTACCGAAGTGTTGGCCTGTAATCTGCCATACTGAGATCAAGATTTCTTGATCTTCAATGACTAATATACACACACTTACAGATCTTAGCACTCGGGTAACAAATCCTAGAAAAAAAAAGTAACAATTTTCATCCCCCCTTCCTCTCTGCCTAAACTAAATGTAAACACGCTTGAGCTTGAGTAGAACACTAAAAGTTGAACAGCAGACCAGTATGTATGTCAGATAGTGAGATAGCTCTAGGCCTATAATTATTATAATCTGTGTCCTATTACTTACTATTAGACTTAGAGGACTGTTAGTAGTGTTAGATCTAAATTATTCTAGATTTAGAGACAAAATTTAGAGTAGAGGATAGCTCTAAGTCTAGAGTCTCTACTAACTAGAGTCTAGACCTAGAAAGGCTAGATTCTATATAAGTCATACACGTAGATCAAGAATAATCTACAATCTAGTCCAGTTGTAAACTAGATTTAACTAGATCTAGTTATCTAGTTCTAGTAGTAACAAAAACAAAATTAGAATACTATACATTTTGAATTGAATTTATCATATAGAGTTCTTTTAGATAGAACTTGAATAGAACTAATAAACTATTAATTGGATTACATCTTTGTTTTCTTACTTTGAATTATACTATTTACATGTATAAAAAGCAAACCGAGGATAGTTATTTAAGTAATAATTGAAGTTTTTATTTATTGCCTGCAGTACGGCTGTCGGCTGCCAAACATAAGTTTACGCGTTTATGTTCCACATTGGGGCCCAAAATTCCACATTTTCAACCTGAGTGTTCCACATTCTGGGTATTGGGGGTAGGCATGTCTGAATACTACATACATATCATTTCTCTGTTAGTATGTCCTTATATTTAGATCTATAATCTAATTCTACTCTAGTCTAGATCCATATATAAAACTCGAATAGATCTAGTTATTGTATAGATTCTATCCTATGCTATTCCTATAGTCATTTTTTTTATTAAAATAAAGTATAGATATTAATAAAGACTAAAGTTGATTAATTATTAAATTATTAAAATGTTGTTTGTAAAATCTTAAAAATGTTTTACATGTTTCGGAAATTCCTTTTTTCAGAGTTGAAGATAGTTATTTCCTAGACCAAACCTCCCGCAGGACGACGGGGGATGGGAGCGGGCAGGGTTTGAACCCGGGACCATCGATAAATCGAAACGACAGTCCAGGCAGCGTGCAAACCGCTAGATCAGGCAGCCATCCATCCATTATATAATATATACTATAGACATAAGATATACTGACTATATATAGATCTAATAATTAAGTCTACCGCCATAAAGCCATAATCTATACGTTAACTTAATGTACTTAACTAGATCTATAGATCTATCTTAGTATCTATAATTTAGTCAATCTAGATCTATACAATATTCATTATTATACTTCTACTTATTTAATAAGTTAGTACTTAGACTTAGATCTATTATAGTTTATAATAGATTTACTTTTCAATGCCTAGACCTAATAAAAAAATTGCTAATGATTTCTAATGACTGTTTTTTTTTTTATAGTAATAGGCCTACTAGATCTAGGTCTAGACTTAACTTAAATCTAGTCTAAAATAATGACTGTCTAAGACTCGAGATGATTGAGATGTCATCCTGGACATCTTAGCTAGCTTCTGTCCTCCACCCCCCTTTTTTTTTTTTACTATCAAGACATATTTTTCTTTCCCCACTTTCTCTTCCCTCCCCTCTTCTTGACTTTCTTTCATTTTCCACATATGACTCCCCTCCCCTCTGTTAATGGTGATATGTGTGCCTGTGTGTAGTATCGTATGACTGTGACTTACAAAACGCACCTGCGGTGTATTGCCCCAGTGGTCAAAAATGGGACGCCTAGTAAGTTATGTCTTTGATGGCTGTGAGATATGAACAATATGGGTATTTGGCGAAGTAGAACGAAAAAGTGGGCGCTGTTTTCTTGCTGTACTTCCAGATCGCTGAGCAGCAACTTTAGAACAGAATTAGAATACAACTAATTTCGTATTTATCTCCAACTACCATGATCCAGGTACTACGTAATGTTGTAATCATCTTTGACTGAACTCTTTTGACACACAAAATAGTAAGCTCTGCAAGGATTTATAGTGCATTGTTAACGGTTCTTAATAAATTAAATTATTATTTTATAGTTATTTGCAGGAGCTTGCATGTCTAGATAAACCTAACTCTATCCTAACCATAACCTTAATGGTACCTAAACCTATAATAACAATAGGCCTATATCTAGAGGCAAAATGTCGATTTTGCACATTAACATAACCGGTAGCCATTCAATTAATGAGCAGATCAGCTAGATTAAATATATAGCTCCTTCTTCGTAGCTGGAGATATGATTATTTCTAATTTTCTATGAATTTGAAGATGGCTATTGAGTCAAATTTTTTTTCTTTAAAAAAGCCGACAACATAGATCGCATGGTTTGCTTGGGTCTGCTGCAGATATGACTGCTTCTTTTCTCACCTTCTTTTTTTTAAATCTTAAATCTACATTCTTTATTGATTACCAAGCCCTTGCTTTATATCGTGAAACACGACACTCACGACCTCAAGCAATAAGAAAGGACCTAAAGCTATAGCATTTCCCTCACACTCCTTGAGAGAACTTTGTCTTTGTAACGTTTGTGTTCACCCCCCGCAATAGTTGCTGTGGCATGGATACTGTTTATCTGTAACAACTCAAGGATTTCAACGTCTGTTATGTGGTCAAGCCAATTAATCAAATGGATTATTCTCTAATGCCACTCTAATGTTAGCTTATGCGCCACATTTGTCCTACCAAAAACCAAAGATTAGCTAAGTAATGTGCACATTCACGGATTTTAAGCTTTAGCGGTACGGTGTCAGCGTGCACTTGTCTCCTCTACCGCCTTAAAAAGGTTTTCAAAACTAAAATGTACTGAAATGCTGGTACTGGTAGATCTACATTAGTCTTGTCCCTTGGCTGGTATGAGAAAGGAGGGAGTGGTAGAATTAATATGTCTCAATTATTGTTTTACCATTAATAAGATACCTAGTAGGCTAAGTATTTTTTTTTTAACTCTCAATAATTTCATATAAAACATACGCCCTAGCATGCACACATACACATATAATAACATATATTATATTAATTTACTGACGTTACTATACTGTACCGGTACTCTAGATAAAAAAACACACACACACATTTATATAATCATACCACACACACATAATGAAATAAAGCATCAACAAATTAAAAAAAAAATTAACATCTATAAGAAAAACAAAACAAAAATTAAAAAATACTAATACAAATTTTTAATATTTTACTGAAATTTGTAATATTAATAATAATACTAGAACACAAAAACATTGCATCCTTAACTCAATCTACACCAGCACATACAAAAATAAAACATTGAGAAATACTTTACACTAGTGAAATGTACATCTATTTTCTATTTAAATAATAAGTCTACAACCAATAACGCTATCTAAATGTATTAAGATTTTATTTACATAATAGTTGGCAGCAAAAGATAAGTCGTTTTATTTATTTAATTTTGGTTAAAAAAATTTCTGGCAACAATTGGCTGCCTAGGAGCTGTTGCTATCATCATTCCAACATGGCGGCCGTATGTAAATATGGACATCTCAATGTGGAAATAGCCAAACTTTTTATGTATATTTTTTTAAAACACCCTACCATAATATATTCCTGAGATCATCATAATCATTATTTCCTATTTAATGTAGAATATTCATTATAATTACCTACAGGTATTTAGTGATGGTTTGAGAGGTGGGGTGTGTTTCTATGTGGGTTAAGTCAAGGGGATTCGGTATCAAAATTGGTTAACCTGATTGGTGTTAGAAACAATAAAAAAAATTGTCTCTCTCTTTACTCTCTCTAGACTGCAAGACTAGTAATAACAAAGTTTCCTATGTTGTTTCCCTCTATAGCTCAATAGGCTCATGTTTGAAGGGGGTGAGATTAAACTGGTTCATACATGTGCAGCCTTCATCTGGGTATTATGGTAAGATGATGAAACATTTAGATAGTCTTTTCCTTAAAAAATATTCTAAAGCTACAAGTACAACAATGGCTAGGTGTTAGGAAAAATCCGAAAAGGCCCAAGGAGTCTGCAAGTGCATGTGATGCCCATCATGGAGGCCTGAACAAAATATAAAAGCACTGTGCAGAACAGACTTTTGTCTTGTTGTTTACTTTGCATGGATCAGGGCCAAACTTTGACTCCTTAGGAGATTTATTTATTTATTTAATTTATAAGAACAAAAATAGAAGCCTAAACCTATGTTCTAGTTTAAAGTAGAGTGATCTTTTTGACTATTTTCATTTCTTTTATCTTTGATATCACATGCAATTTCTTTCTCAGCCTCTCTCATTTGAGATGAATTGGATCTTATGTTACCTTTGCTATGTTGTCTCTCTATTCAGATGATGGGAACTAAGGACAATTCTTTTTCATCTCCTTCCAATATTCATATATTTTCTGCTGTAAGGCCAATGCAGCTTTTGTTGCCCATTAATTCCTAAGTGTTCTTTTTTCCAATACATTATTATGCAGCTGCAGTGTTTAGTATATATCATCTTTAATAACTTACAGACGAAGTTTATATGTATTTTATTGTCACTCCTTTACAAGGTGACACCTTGTAGATAAATTATTTCAAGTGGAAAAAATCTGACAATATTTTATTGCTTCTTTACCAATAGGTCTGATTGCTGAAGTTACCTTGTACTCTGAAGGATTTGAGTCCTACAGAATATTAGCCAAGAAAATGGTTGAAATGTACAAACTGTGTAGTGAACAACTCTCGCAACAAGATCATTATGACTTTGGTAATAACTTAAACACATTCATAAATAAGTATTTCCTAGAAAAAAAAGTACACACTCATCAATAATAATGTCCTATAAAATAGTAGAAACTCATGAATAATTATATCCTAAGGACATGTACACACTCAAATAAAATGTGCTCATATGTTTCATTTAGTTAAAAAGCAAATGTATGATAATGTACATATTTTGTTTTAGGTATGCGAGCTGTAAAATCTGTCCTGGTTATGGCTGGCAGTTTAAAAAGACAGAATCCTGACAAACCAGAAGATGTAGTTCTGATTCGAGCGCTTTGTGATAGCAGTCTTCCAAAGTTTTTGTTCAACGATGCTAAGCTGTTTCAAGTAACTCAGTTTTTACTTTTTCATTTATTGTTATTATTGGTATAAGTATTACTACTAAGCCCTTTAATAAATGTGAACCATTTGATGAATGGATAAATCACTCTGCTGATTAATAAACTACTACATCTATTCTTGTAGACTAAACTTCTGACTATAAGCTTACTGAACCATATAATAGTAAAAACAATTTATTATTATTATGCCATAAACTAAATTATCACTCATACTACATACTAATAATGTGTACTTACATGGAGCTAAGCTTTTACTTAGTTTTTAGAAATACATATTGATATCCATGAATTATCAATTATTTTTTCTTAAGGTTTTATCACCAGCATTAAATAGAACATTTCTTACAGATAAATGTCACATTTTTTTTAAATTATATTTTTGGGAAGAATAAAAAAAGTATTAATAATGTGAAGAAATATTTATGAAACCTGTTCACTGAATGGTTTATAATGTTTTGCAGGCCATACTTTCAGATCTGTTTCCTGGTGTTAACATACCAGAACATGATTATGTCCAGCTGAAGGATGAGATCATGAACATCCAACTAGAAATGAAGCTCCAAGTGGTGGACACACAAGTTGTCAAAGTGATCCAGTTCTTGGAAACTATGATTGTCAGACTAGTTGGACCAACAGGGGGTGGAAAGACTACAATTTACAGGGTACTGTATTACATTTGTAGCCATTCTAATTGTAGTGTGGAGGCTCGTGGCTGAGCGGTAAAGCGCTTGGCTTCTAAACCTGGGGTCCTGGGTTAGAATACTGGTGAAGACTGGTATTTTTATTTCGGGAACCTTTTGCGCCTCTAAGTAAACCCATCTCTAATAGGTACCTGACATAAGTTTGGGAAAGTAAAAGTGGTTGGTCATTGTGCTTGCCACATGACTTCCTCATTAACCGTAGGCCACAGTATTAGATTACCTTTACATCATCTGCTCTACAGACCACAAGGTCTGAAAGGGGAACTAATTTTAGTGTATTTGTGCGTAAATCTTCAACTTAAAAGTTATTATATAATCACTCTGTGTCACACCAATCTCATCATCACATTCAAGCCATTTCTTGCATATTTTCTACTAATGAAAGATTGTCTTCCCTTGTTTGAATTTTTTTTTTAAATAAGGACTTTTTATGTTCTTCAATTTGAAAGGTTTGAACAAGGGCTTAAATAGCAGAGTTTTATGATGCTAATAAGTAATCCATGAAAAGTGCATGATCTACCAAACTAGTATTTCTAAAAATATGAAGTCCTCTATCCACATAATGTCTACTTGTTGTACCAATGACCTTATTTCTTAGGCCTAGACATTGAAAACTAACAACAATCAATATTTAAACAATTCAATATCAGTGTGGCACCAGTGAGATAAAGACAAGAAATGAAAAAGGCTCCTCCATTGGAATTATGTATAACAATTTGTTATAATGCAAGAACATTAACTCTAGTGGTCAAGAACTATTACGTTTATTAGAGTAATCTCCTTTGTATTATATTGTTTTGTTATGATTTCTTGTAATATGGTGGCAGCTTGGACTGTCCATTGTTAACTATTAAAGTTCCCACTGTTTTAGTTGATCACTCAAAGTTTTGTTGAGTCTGTAGTCAACTAGCTATTAACACAATTAGAAAACAAATTAAAATATTTCTAGACAATCTTTCACACTTAGAACATTTAGAGATGGACTGTCAGATATAAAAAATACACATCTTGTTTCAGCTCATTTGGGACAGTCTCTAAGTTTTCTGAATTTGTTCACTATTTCATGAAAGAAAGTAAAATGATTCAATACAAATTTGGACACCTGACAGGCTTTGTTGTGCATTTCTTTAAATGGTCTGAGCTTTTTGTTCCCCTCCCTGATGTTTTGTAGGTACTCAGACTCATTGCTAGTTATTTGGTGCAGTACCTTCCTAACTATTGAGCTTGTAACCTAAACACTTCATTCTGTTCATAGTATTTTTTACACAAATAAAAAAAAAGGATCATCTATTGTAAATGAAAAGATTAACTACCAATTTAAAAATTTGGTCAGGGTGTAGTGTATGCTGCAACCTTCCTAAGGCATTAGATTAAGTATCTAATCTGATATTATATTAAATAAGATATAGCATTAGAAGAAGGTATAATGTGTATTTTATTTGTAAATCAATAATCAGCAAAAAAATGTTTCTAAGTTTGGATGCCTTATTCCATTAGATTCTAGAAAAAACCTTGACCAGTTTGTACAATCAAGGTGTACAGAATGAATTTTATCAACCAGTTCATGTGTATGTTATGAATCCAAAGTCTATTACTATGAATGAGTTATATGGAGGTGTGAACAAACAAACGCTTGAGTGGAAAGATGGGCTCATGGGACTGACTGTCAGGTTTTGTGTCAATGTAAGAGTTTGGTAGTTAGAATATATTGTTTACTTAAGGATTAGTGTAATAGTAGGCTACATTATGTATATTATTGTGACCAGCCTGTGAATACATCTGGCGTTATTTTGAACTCTGTAGGACACAACCAAAGATCATCAGTGGATAGTGTGTGATAGCCCTGTGGATGCTTTATGGATAGAGAACACGAACACACTCTTAGATGACAACAAAATATTATGCTTAGCGAATAGTGAGAGAATCAAATTTACACCTTACATTCACATGATCTTTGAGGTGCAGTATCTGGCCGTAGCTTCACCGGCTACAGTCAGCAGGTGCTTGCCACTGATTCCTTTTCTTCATTTTTAGTATTAGATATAGATTTGTAATTGAATTGGATATATTAGATATAGTAATGACAGGGAAGACTTGCTTTGACAGTCCGGTTCAGAATCCAGTTGTTACAAATATGTTATAATTGTATATTTCTATCAATGTTGGATCTAATAACCTCTGTTATGGTAGAGAAATTAAATTTGTATAAATTTAGTCCTTCGGTTTTAAAACTTAATTTGATTTTCTATATTTTCATGATGCTTGTCACTATTTTGAAGGTTTGGAATGGTTTATGTTGACCCAGATGAACTGAAGTGGTTACCATTTGTTAAAACATAGCTTGATAAATGTGGTAAAAATATGTCCCCGGAGGCTCTTCTCAAATTCTTTGAAACCTATGTTGAAGATGTTCTAAGATTTGTCTCAAAGAAATGTACACAGACAATGAACCAGGTCAGTGTTTTAATTTTTTGTGATCATTTTTTAAAATTTAAAACTTCTCTAGAATAAAATATGTAGTATTTGAAACATCTCTACAATAAATCTATAGCGAAATATTTGAAACATCTCTACAATAAAATCTGTAGCCAAATATTTGAAACATCTCTACAATAAAATCTGTAGCCAAGTCTTTGAAACATCTCTATAATAAAATCTGTAGCCATGTATTTGTAACATCTCTACAATAAAATCTGTAGCCAAGTATTTGAAACATCTCTACAATAAATATGTAGCCAATTATTTGAAACCTTTATACAATGAATATGTAGCCAAGTATTTGAAACATCTAAGCAATAAATTTTGAAGCCAAGTATTTGAAACATCTCTAAAAAAAATATGTAGCCAAGTATTTGAAACATCTCTAAAATAAAATCTGTCGCCAAGTATTTGAAACATTTGTACAATAAAATCAGTAGCCAAGTATTTGAAACATTTCTACAATAAATCTGTAGCCAAGTATTTGAAACATCTCTACAATAAAATCTGTTAGCTAAGTATTTAAAACATCTCTAAAATAAAATCTGTAAACAGTCATTTGAAACATCTCTGCGACAAATATGTAACCAAGTATTTGAAACATCTCTATAATGAATATGTAGCCAAGTATTTGAAACATCTCTATAATAAATTCTAAAGCCAAGTATTTGAAACATCTCTAGAATAAATATATAGCCAAGTGTTTGAAACATCTCTAAAATAAAATCTGTTGCCAAGTATTTGAAACATCTCTACAATAAATTTGTAGCCAAGTATTTGAAACATCTCTACAATAAATTTGTACCCAAGTATTTTAAACATCTCTAAAATAAACATATAGCCAAGTATTTGAAACATCTCTACAATAAATCTGCAGCCAAGTATTTGAAACATTTGCACAATAAAATCAGTAGCCAAGTATTTGAAACATCTCTACAATAAAATCAGTAGCCAAGTATTTGAAACATTTCTACAATTAATATGTAGCCAAATATTTGACACATTTGCACAATAAAATCTGTAGCAAAGTATTTGAAACATCTCTACAATAAAATCTGTAGCCAAGTGTTTTGAAACACCTCTACAATAAATATGTAGCCAAGTATTTGAAACATTTCTACACAAAAATATGTAGCCAAGTATTTGAAACATCTCTACAATAAAATCAGAAGCCAAGTATTTGTAAAATTCCTACAATAAATATGTAGTCAAGTATTTGAAACATCTCGACCATAAAATCTGTAGTCAAGTGTTTGAAACACCTCTACAATAAATATGTAGCCAGGTATTTGAAACATTTGTACAATAAAATCAGTAGCCAAGTATTTGAAACATCTCTACAATAAAATCTGTTTCCAAGTGTTTGAAACACCTCTACAATAAATATGTAACCAAGTATTTGAAACATTTGTACAATAAATTTGTAGCCAAGTATTTTAAACATCTCTAAAATAAACATATAGCCAAGTATTTGAAACATCTCTACAATAAATCTGTAGCCAAGTATTTGAAACATCTCTATATGTAACCAAGTATTTGAAACATTTGTACAATAAATTTGTAGCCAAGTATTTTAAACATCTCTAAAATAAACATATAGCCAAGTATTTGAAACATCTCTACAATAAATCTGTAGCCAAGTATTTGAAACATTTGCACAATTAAATCAGTAGCCAAGTATTTTAAACATCTCTACAATAAAATCAGAAGCCAAGTATTTGTAAAATTCCTACAATAAATATGTAGTCAAGTATTTGAAACATCTCGACCATACAATCTGTAGCCAAGTGTTTGAAACACTTCTACAATAAATATGTAACCAGGTATTTGAAACATTTGTACAAAAAAATCAGTAGCCAAGTATTTGAGACCTTTGTACAATAAAGTCTGTATCCAAGTATTTGAAACATCTCTACAGTAAATATGTAGCCAAGTATTTGAAACATCTCAACAATAAAATCTGTAGCCAAGTGTTTGAAACACCTCTACAATAAATATGTAGCAAAGTATTTGAAATATCTCAACAATAAAATCTGTAGCCAAGTGTTTGAAACACCTCTACAATAAATATGTAGCCAAGTATTTGAAATATCTCAACAATAAAATCTGTAGCCAAGTGTTTGAAACACCTCTACAATAAATATGTAGCCAAGTATTTGAAATATCTCAACAATAAAATCTGTAGCCAAGTGTTTGAAACACCTCTACAATAAATATGTAGCCAAGTATTTGAAACATTTGTACAATAAAATCACTAGCCAAATATTTGAAATCTCTAAAGTAAATATGTAGCCATGTATTTGAAACCTTTGTACAATAAAATATGTAGCTAAGTATTTGAAATCTCTACAGTAAATATGTAGCCAAGTATTAGAAACTTCTCGACAATACAATCTGTAGCCAAGTATTTGAGACCTTTGTACAATAAAGTCTGTATCCAAGTATTTGAAACATCTCTAAAATAAATATGTAGCCAAGTATTTGAAACATTTCTACAATAAAATAGGTAGCCAAGTGTTTGAAACACCTCTACAATAAATATGTAGCCAAGTATTTGAAATATCTCAATAATAAAATCTGTAGCCAAGTGTTTGAAACATCTCTACAATAAAGATGTAGCAATGTATTTGAAACATTTGTACAATAAATTTGTAGCCAAGTATTTGAAACATCTCTACAATAAATTTGTACCCAAGTATTTGAAACATCTCTAAAATAAACATATAGCCAAGTATTTGAAACATCTCTACAATAAATATGTAGCCAAGTATTTGTAACATCTCTACAATAAATATGTAGCCAAGTATTTGAAACATCTCGACAATAAAATCTGTAGCCAAGTGTTTCAAACAGCTCTACAATAAATATGTAGCCAAGTATTTGAAACTTTTGTACAATAAAATCAGTAGCCAAGTATTTGAAACATCTCTAAAATAAATATGTAGCCAAGTATTTGAAACATTTCTACAATAAAATAGGTAGCCAGGTATTTGAGACAATAAAGACTGTATCCAAGTATTTGAAACATCTTTACAGTAAATATGTAGCCAAGTATTTGAAACATCTCGACAATACAATCTGTAGCCAAGTGTTTGAAACAGCTCTACAATAAAATCTGTAGTTAAGTATTTGAAACATCTCTACAATAAATATATAGCCAAGTATTTTAAACCTTTGTACAATAAAATTTTTATCCAAGTATTTGAAACATTTATACAATAAATATGTAGCCAAGTATTTGAAACATTTATACACTAAAATCTTTAGCCAAGTATTTGAAACATCTCTACAATAAAATCTGTAGCCAATGGTTTGAAACATCTCTACAATTAAACTGTAGTTAAGTATTTGAAACATCTCTACAATATATATATAGCAAAATATTTGAAAGATCTCTACATTAAAATCTGTAGCCAAGTATTTGAAACATCTCGACAATAAAATCTGTAGCCAAGTATTTGAAAAACCTATACAATAAATATGTAGGCAAGTATTTATAACATTGCTTCAATCAAATTTGTAGCAAAGTATTTGAAACATTTGTACAATAAAATCAGTAGCCAAGTATTTGAAACATCTCTACAATAAAATCTGTAGCCAAGTATTTGAAACACCTATACAATA
>JADKLZ010058569.1:0-16400 GCA_021533235.1 Biomphalaria straminea | reverse complement strand
GGAGCAGGTGGGAGAAAGAAGCACTACATAGGTCCACACGAGGAGCAGGTGGGAGAAAGAAGCACTACATAGGTCCACACGAGGAGCAAGCATAAAGGAGGATTACAGATGGCCAGCACACCAGTAGTAGAAAGACAGGATACCATAATGGGGATCTGAAGTCCAAATAAGTCCTCCAACAAAAAAACCAACGGCCTGTACTAATCAAACGTTGCTTATTAGAAACTGGTTAACAGGATGATCTTTGGATGTTACATCAGTTAGATACTGACAGATAATGACAGATTTTTTCATGTAACCTTATCCCATGCTGGGAGACAATGCATACTTCAATTATTAAACAACCAACTCTCACTACAGAAACATGTTTTGACCTAGATCAATATGTGAACATTTAAACAACTGTAGCATTGGGTGTTATATCATTGAAACCAAATAAACGTAACAAGAAAGACAAAGAACCCGGAAAAAGAAACAATGCTAATAAAAATAGTTTCAAAAATTATGAATGTATACACCTTGTATTATGTCGGTATTATTGATTAAGATTATGTGCTATTTTCAAGCTCTATATGTACATTCTAGTAAATAATCTTTTGTAGATTTAGTATAAATTATAATATTATCCCCTTCAGACCCCTATAGGACAGATGATGTTAAAGGTCATCTGTTTCTTTGGCCAACGCTTAACGAGCAAGGTATTATGTGACCAGTACAACGACCAACCGTCTTTACTTTCCCCAACTAAACTCAGGTACCCATCAGAGTTGGGTGGACTCAGGGGCGCCCTGAAAATCCCGAAATTCATAAATCCCAGTCCGGGATTCGAACCCAGGACCTTAGGTTCGTAAGCCAGGCGCTTAACCATTCAACCGCCGCGCTTAATTATATACAAATACCAGACACAAGAACATATTTAAGTAAGCAGCACCTAGGTTATATATCAATTCTTATATTCCACTGAAAGGAAACAGGTTGATGTCGCCTAAGTCGTCCCTCAACAAAATAGGACCTTACTCTACCACGTCTCGAGCATATATAAATGTTGAATTTTCTAAAATAGCGCTAATGTTTGACAATGATATTCTTTAGGTAGAGGCATAGTGCCGGGGGTGGGGGCAAGTGGAGAACGATGCCCCGAGCGCCACATTCATGGGGTGCCACACGCAGCCTATATTTCTATTTGATGTTCATGAAATATTGTGGTGGGGCGCCTAGAATGTAGGCCTACTTTGAGCACGTTTTGCTCAGTACGTCTCTGCCTGTAGGAATTACAAACTGGGCCGGCTTTACTATCTGCGGGGGCCCAAACTCTTATAATGCTAGAGAGGCACCTCTTGTGATTTTTTTGTTACAGTATGAATTATTACTATTACTTAGATCATCATATCAACATTAAAAAAAAAACATCGTACACAGGAAGCAACTGTAACGTAATAGGCATCAATGGGTTAATTAAATTTACGACATTTGTAACATATATATATATATATATATATATACGTTAATCCATTAAGTCCTACATCTTATTTAAAAGACTGTCACAAGAGACAAGACTGATATGTTAAATATAAACTGCGGGGCCCACTTGGAGCAATCGGTCTAAGGCCGGCCCTGATTACAAGGCCACTATCTTTTATTTCTTTGTTTCTTTTTCATGTTCTTCATGTTTCGGACTTTCCTTTAGAAATGAGGATTAGCTTAACGTCGTGTCCCTAACCTCCTGCAGGATAGCGAACAGAGTTGATATAATTGGAGACGATAGTGACGTCATCATTACGCACTGCAAGTTCCCTGTGATCAAATTCTCTAACTAAATTTCTATTAAAAAGTAACCGACTATTTTGGATTAGTTTGTTGTTTTGTTTTTTTTTTGTCTGAGATCTACTAACTATCGAAATACGTAACCATTGAATACCAGCAGAGAGAATTCTAAGCCATAAACGAGATAAATATTAAAAAAGAAAAGAGGTTGAGGTTTTGCTTATTATATGGTGATGTAGAGCAACGGTTCTCACAATTTTAAGCTTGGCGACTTCTTTTGACAATCCCCCACTCTATCGCGACCCCCCCCCTTCCGGCGCACACACAGCCATAAAACAATAAATAAAACAATCTATTTTTCGATTGTCTTTGTCGACACCTGGCAAATCGTCAGTTGAACCCCGAGGGGGTCGTAATCCACAAGCTGAGAACCACTGATTTAGAGGAATGTACATCGGATGCACCAGAAATTTTATTTATGGAAATCCCCCTTGTACAAGTGCTTTAGTTTCTCTTTATAAGAAATTATTACGTTCTATGGAAGTCATTTTTTGTCTGAACTTGATTTGACCTTTGACTGTCGTGTTAAGAACAAAAAAAGCAAAAAATATTGCCAAAACGTTTCAGTTATATAATGACTAACAGTAATAGGTACTGTACTCAGATACAAGGCGAAAGGCAAAGAGAAAAGATAATAGTTTTTTTTTTTTCTTATTGATCTATTTATGTCTTAAGTTAAGCTGTAAGCTTTTTCATAGGGCAAGATTAATATCGGGCGTTAAATAAACTCTTGAAACAAATAGATTGGTACAAAGCTTGATTATTATTATTGTGGAGTTTTTTCCATTACATATACACTGCACCACATATTTGTTTTTTAAATATTTTTCTAGTTTATTAATGTTCGTTTAATGTTCGTTTAAAGTTATACGCTTCATTTCGAGTTCAGGATCGTTACTTCCTAGCCCTATTACCTGTACAGAGCGACAGATATAGAAGCGGGCCGGGTGTCAAATTTGGAAACATCATAACGACTAACATAGAGATTTTTAGACGCACTTTCAGACTTTGAGGTTATTAAGTCCAAGTCCAATCTTCCTTCCGGACATCAAAGCACTGAAGTTCTAGTTCCTGCTGGACAGTAGGGCATTTGAATCTAAGCCCAATCATCCTGCTGGACTGCAGGACACTGAAATCCAAGGCCCTAATCCTCCTGATGGACAGTAGGGTATTTGAATCTAAGCCCAATCATCCTGCTGGACTGCAGAACACTGAAATCCAAGGCCCTAATCCTCCTGATGGACAGTAGGGTATTTGAATCTAAGCCCAATCATCCTGCTGGACTGCAGGACACTGAAATCCGAGGCCCTAATCCTCCTGATGGACAGTAGGGTATTTGAATCTAAGCCCAATCATCCTGCTGGACTGCAGGACACTGAAATCCAAGTCAATCCTTCTGCTGGACGTCAGGGCGAACCTGGATCCATCGTGACGAAGGTTTGAAGCGGATACCACCGAGACCATTTATTATAGGAGGCCTGTGCACTGACCCGCAAAGTCACAACCTGTGGGCAGTTCAAACCAACAGCTCCTTGCTGCGTCACAGGTCCAACTGACATGGGATCGATCTATTGGTCTAAACTGACCACAGGTTGTGACGCTGCAGGCCAGTGTTCAGGCCTTCTATATCAGGCAGCCACTCCTAAACGCTCTCCAGCACAGCAAAAGACCATCTGCGTCATAAACTGAAGGTTACATCCCATGCTATACATAGCTCAAGCGTGTTATACAAATCTAAAGAATTGTAACGAATTAAAAGGACAAACATCACAAATATGATTTCTAGTAAAGTTCACGTTTCAGGATTTAGCGATTTTGTAAAGGTCATCTGTTTATGTGGCCTGTGGTTAACAAGGGTGTCATGTGGCCTTTTCCCCCAACTAATGTCATGTACCCATTAGAGCTGGCTGGACTCAAGAGGCGCCTAAAGATCCCGAAATTAAAAGTCCCAGTCTTCACCAAGATTCAAACCCGAGATCCTCGGTTAGGAATTCAAGCGATTTACCGCTCAGCCACCAAATATTATTCCTAGTAATTGTATTTTATGGATAAATCGAAGAGCATTTGCTAACATACTTAAGTACTGAAACTTCTATCATGATATTCTTCTATCGTATCAAACCTATATGGCAAGGTTTTTTAAGTTATTCATAAAAATCACTACGTCATGGAGTTCATTTGAATTTCACAACTTAAAAAAACATATTTACTGAATCAATAACCTCTGAGGAAATGACAATCTTCCTTTAGACTTTAAGATAAACACATTTTTATTTTGTTACACCAAGTTGCTCATAATCTCATTTTCAATGTAAAGGAAGATGATTACGGAGCCCAGCATAAAAAAGTAGAATGCCGATGATTTGCGTTAAGAATTAGATGATAATTGAGCGGACTATTCATTACAGTTCTTCGGGTAATTGGCCGCTGATAAAAAAAATCTTTTTTTTTTTCACATTTCCCTTCCTCTAAACTATGCATGCATAAGAATGTGTTGGCATTTGATAATTGATATAATTGTACACGCTCATTAGGCAAGACTTCTTTCTTTCTATATTTTGTTGTTCTTATTAGCAGATGAAATTACCATACAGATTTACTGAACTGACATTTTCAGGTAAAAAAAGAGGACATTTCATCAAATACAATTTCTTGTAAACAAAGATTAGGTCAGATCAACCTTATTCCTTCCACCCCTCCCCCCAAAAAAAAAAAATAAAAGAATAAACACACACGCACACACTCCCGAAACGTTGGAATCATAGCTCAGAGCTTCCATCGTCTTAACTTATAAAGTAAAGACGTTTCTTCTTAGCAGTAACCTATTTGGACAAGTCAAGCCAATAAACTTGAGGCGAAAATACACCTAATAGTAATATATACCAGCAGCAATATATGCATGCAATACATGTAAGTTATCTGCTTACAATTGAGGGGAGGGGAAGGCATTTCAGGAGTCAGTTATGGAGATCTGGTCTCAAACAATGTAATCCTATGTCGAACTGAGGAGTCGAACACTTAGTGAGGTTCTGTCAGTGCGTCGCATGAGGTTTGCGGGACATGTTCTACGACAAAATGAACTACGCATACCAAAAATTGCGATGACATGGAGGCCAATACGAGGAAAGCGCAAACAGGGACGTCCTCGTATAACTTGGCGCCACACTTTCAATGCGTACCTCAGAGCAGTGGACACCAGGTGGGAAGAAGATTTAGACAATGCCAGCGACAGATCTTTGTATAGACAGCTTGCCGCCCAAAGCGCCGAACGCGGCGAAGAAAAATCTAACTCTTAGCAAGTTTTAGAAGAATATAATTACTAACATGTGTCGACCTAGTTGTCGCAATTTAATATGCGACTTAAAACTTTTCTAAGTTATTTTAATGGCTATTTCCATACTCAAATGTACTTAAAAGAATTCTTCCTAGCATATGGAATACTAAATGTACTTGCACAAATTCGTCCTAGTATATCGAATGAGAAATGTACTTTTTTTTTCGTCTTTCATAGTACTTTATTAGGTTTTGTTTTGCATTATGTTATTTATAGGTTATTGTTCAAAAATTGACGCAATACAGATTAAATAACATTTTAAGTTTATGTTCCTGTTTATTTTTATTAAAAATTCAACTTGAGCTCTGTTTGGATATCTTGAGAATCTAATCATTTGGCGTATTGTCCATTCTATTTATATTTAGAATACTTTAGTATTTTTTAGTTTTTAGTCTGTATAACTGGTCATGGTTCTTTTCTATCTTTCTTAGCCTAGATTGTTAGATATATTTATTTCTGTTGGTTCAATGTTTTACAAGCTTCCGTGGAGATTATTCAAATTTGAGGGAAGCTATTTGTATTACATAACTTTTTTATGTAAAAAATTAGATGTACAACATTTCTTTCATTAATGATAATCATGTAGCAGTTTACAAAAACCCACTTGTAATTCGTATTCATAGACATATATATATAGACTGGCCGATGAAGAACAAATTTTTATTGGAAAAATTTGGGCAAGCATAGATTTAGTTATATATATTTTCCTATGTCTTTCAATATGAAATTGTTGATATGGTGCGCATAGGTGCATGCGTAGCCTATAAAGGCTAATATTAGGAATAATGAAGTTTTGTACTTTTCAAAACTAAAGATCATAGTTATATATAGACTGAAATTTACGTCATAGAATTTATAGCTCATTTGCCATCATTTTTTTCTAACGTAGATGTGGACATAAAACATATTTGACTCTTCCTGAATGAAAATAAGATCCTTTTTCCAGTCTATATATATATATGTCTATGTTCGTATTATGTTTGGTAGACATTTGAACCATCTCAACTGTTGTTTCAAAAACCAAATTAGGAACTCCGATAAAGTTTACATTGTGGAATATTAAAAACAAGTTAAACCAAGACGATGCGTCAAAATAAACAAACAAAAGTAATATTGGGTCACATGTTTGTGTGATTGAGAATTAACATTAAAGAAATCTACAGATAAACTAAAGAAGAATTAATAACAGCAAAAAAAAAAAAAAAAGAAATCTATCCACATACACACACCTATTTTCTTTAAAAACAGATAGAGATCTAGAAAGTGAGAGTAAGAGAATGAAGAAGACGGAAAGAGAGAGGGAGAAAGAGAAATTTAAGAGAGAGAGAGGAGAGAAAGAAGAGAGTGTTCACGAATAACATTTTGCAAGAACAACAGCGCTGGGCTATACCAACATTTCTTTTTGCTTCTCACACACTAAATGTGCAAACAATTTAATTCAATTATCTCTGTAAACGCTTACCAATACCTAAATTCACAACTATTGTTCACATAAGCATATCCCTGTCCCTAACCAGTTCAAGTCCAGTTGCTAGATATAGAATATTTTAATTGTCTGGAGTGGTGGTCAGTTTATAAGTAAAAAGGAATCAATAATCAATTTAAACTACTTACGTTTTGAAAATGTCCAGAATAAATAGGAATCTAGTTTTTAATCCATTCAAGTAACAAGCACACAATAGTCTAATACAGTATAGATCGATCTAATTTACCCAGAAAGTATAGATACTAGTCTGTAATATTATTTTCTTTAAATATCGACATTAAATTTTTAACATTAGAATTACATCTTATGATAACTAAACAGAGGATATCTATTTCACAACGAGGCTGGCTACAGTAAACACTTCTATATAATTTTTTTCTACACTCTGAAATAATGTTATAATTACGAAACAGATGTTGTAGTTTGTTTTTTACTTTTTTTTAAAAATGTTCGTTATAATTTAATTATTAATTATTATAAGCTTTACAATAGTATGTTAGAAATATCGATGTTGTGTTTGTGTTGTATTTTATTTTGGTCTGTTCTTTAATTGTGACATAAAGTATATCATTTCTGAAAGAGACTGTAATCAGCTCATGTTTTAACTACACATCTCATAACAAAAATTGTATGCGAAGTTCACTTTTGCTTCAAATTCACTTTCTAAAAGAAATACCTGCGCGTAAAAATACATATACATAAAAGAAATATATATTTACGTTGGTCAACTTTAATTAAATTATCGTTACGATAAGTTGATGTTGATTTAATGCTACAAGCGCTGTTTAAAAAAAAAAAACACTAACACCGATGGGAAAAAAAACCTAGACCTTTGATGTGTCTGAGTAAGAATGTGAGGATACTGCTCGTCACCTCTAACGCTCTGACCAAAGATACGCGGGGTGTCGGGAGCAGCTCGCGCGCGCACTCCGTGGCACAGGTTGGTCTGCGCGTGGGGACTGCTCACGACTAACGTCAAGTCAATGCCAGAATCCAAAGAAGCAATCGCGTCACCAGAGAGAAAAAAAAAAAAACTGACACGGTGAAAAAACAAGCGTACTGGCTGAAAGATCAGTTCGTCCAGTTACCTGGTCAGAGAAGAGCTACCACTGTTCTGTGCGATTCTAAAGTGGACGAGGCTGAGGAAACATTAATAATGAAATAGGAAAAGAGAGTGTTTCTTCGCAAGCCATTTTAATCCGAGGGTTTCTGGGGATAAATCATAACACAAAACACTTTTGTCACAAGGTTACAAAGACAGTTTGTGTGGAAACACACATAAATACTCAAAGGTTCGAACAATAAAAAACGTGAAATAAAATGAAATTTATAACATTATTAATTGTCTTAAATTAGTTCTGATATATAATGCATACTAATTAGGTTTCTCTCTTTAAAAAAAACTGCTTGCATAAGTGATTTTTATAAATTAGATTTAGAGCTTTAAGAGAAGAAAAAGTAGCCGTTGCATCAGATCTTTGAATGATCTAAATTATTGTGATGTTCGATTTTCATTTTCTCTTCTACTTTCTGAGATTTAAACGGGACGGAAGGACGGACGGACGGACAGACAGACAGACAGACAGGCCAAACAAAACTAATATCGTCTTTTCCCCTTTCGGGGACCGCTAATAAACTTTTTTAAAACAATAAACTATAAAATTGTTGGCCTCTTTCTATGGTTCATCTCGAACACTTTTCCATATGGCTGTGGAGCCCTATTTTCGAGAGACACTCCCGTCCACATATATCGCAGGTTAAAGTGGCTTTCGCTTTGGTGGTGGAGGAGCCGGCTATTTTTCACATAAAATATATATAAGCAAAAAAAAATCTTTTCAAAGAATAACAACAACAACAACAACTCCGCACTATATCTATTAATTATATATGTTAGTTTCCTTGTTCGATATAAAATAATTAATTACCAATAATTAATAAAACAATTAGTTAATTTTTAAATCGATACATATTTTGTTTTGTATGATATATAATTTGTTTCAAGTTTTAACGTGATCCGTGTGGGATAAATAACGTGCTCAATTATCTAAGGGGACTAAACCTATATATTCAGCACTATCTGTGAATATTTAAGAATTAATCTCCCTTGTTGGTATCAAACACAATTTTATATTACCATTAATTAGTTGACTAATTACCGGAAGCTCAAAATTGGAACCAGTGATATCTGCCCATGTGGAGTGTCATCAGAGAATGCCGACCACGTCCTCCAAGACTGCGCTCTGTACCAAGAGGCCCGTCTAAGACACTGGCCGCAAAACACCCCAAATAGAAAGAAAACTATATGGAGAGCTCCCTGACTTGGAAACCACTGCGCAGTTCATCTCAGATATTGGTGTAGTGATCTGAACCCTCCAACATGACAATGAGAACGAAGAAGAAGAAGAAGAAGTTGACTAATTGGTTATCTTTTTTTTTTATGGATTCGTCTCTTCTCTGTCAATAAACAATTGTGTAAGGTTTCATCTTCAGCCGGGAATGGGTGTGGGAGAAATAACTTGTGCACATTTGTTACAAGACAGACAGAGTTGATATAAACTTTATGACTTGTCTATACCAGCGATTAATCATTTTCTTAAGTTTCAACTTGATCGTGTACAAATACAAATAAATCACTCTGTACCCTTTCTCCTACCAGAAAAAAAAAAAAACTTGTAGACAATGACCACAAATTCATAGTGGCATATCGCGAACACTATAACTTATCAAGAATCCAAAGAGCTGAGAAAATCTTTCCTAGTCAAGCACAGTGTGTCCCAAACTAATTCGGCGGAGCCCTATAGTTCCGAGAGGCCTGATTAGTTGTTTTAAGAACTACTGCAATGATTAACTTGTAGACGACCACGTATATTAACCTCTCTTAAAAATAAGCAAAGTGTTCCAGTAGAGACTCAGAATGTCCGAAATATTCCAGTAGAGACTCAGAATGTCCAAAGTGTTCCAGTAGAGACTCAGAATGTCCAAAGTGTTCCAGAAGAGACTCAGAATGTCCAAAGTGTTCCAGTAGAGCATCAGAATGTCCAAAGTGTTCCAGTAGAGACTCAGAATGTCCAAAGTGTTCCAGTAGAGACTCAGAATGTCCGAAGTGTTCCAGTAGAGACTCAGAATGTCCGAAGTGTTCCAGTAGAGACTCAGAATGTCCAAAGTGTTCCAGTAGAGACTCAGAATGTCCAAAGTGTTCCAGTAGAGACTCTGAATGTCCAAAGTGTTCCAGTAGAGACTCAGAATGTCCGAAGTGTTCCAGTAGAGACTCAGAATGTCCGAAGTGTTCCAGTAGAGACTCAGAATGTCCAAAGTGTTCCAGTAACGACTCAGAATGTCCAAAGTGTTCCAGTAGAGACTCAGAATGTCCGAAGTGTTCCAGTAGAGACTCAGAATGTCCGAAGTGTTCTTTTAAGGAAAAAGCTCGGGAGACTCTGGCCTTGTACAAAAGATGGTCAAAGAATTTAAAATAAATATTTCTTGTATTATGAACAAAGGACGTTTTGGCTCAGCAGCTATGGCCCAAACGTTTTGGCGCATGGACGTTGTGGCGCAAATAAATTTGTAACCATATTATATCTGTTCATTTTATTTTATTTTTAAAAAGAGCGATACATATTTGTGTTTCAACATGTTTTTTTAGCGGCCCCCGAAAGGGGAAAAGACGCTATTAGTTTTGTGTGGCCTGTCTGTCCGTCTGTCTGTCTGTCTGTCTTTCTGTCTGTCCGTCCGTCCGTCCCGTTTAGTGCTCAGAAAGTAGAAGAGAAAATGAAAATCTGACATCACGATAATATAGAGCATTCAAAGTTCTGATGCAACGGCTACTTTTTTTTTTCTAAAAGCTCAAAATCTAATTTTTAAAAATATTTTATGCAAACAGTATTTAAAGAGAAAAAACCTAATTAGTATGCAATATAAATGAAACCTACTTTAAGACAATTAATAATCTAATATACTGCACATGCTTTACCATTTTTTTTGTTCCAACATACGAGTAACATACTACTATTTACTCGTAAAGTAATCAACTCATAAAACAAGTGTGGTTGGAGCTTTAGATTTCGTTACTCTTCATTGTGTTTGATTCGATTTGGATATTAAGTGTTGTTTTGTGTTTTTCTGTGCAAGGAGCACACTATTTTTATTCATTTTCTGTTTACCTTTTTTTAATTTCTTAACTTTGTTGTTTACTAACATGTCTATTAAGACATTCACGATTGAGAGAAAGGATCTGGAGGGAGGCCTCGTCCATCCTCCGGGGACCCTTCTTCTCAAACTATCCGGACAGGGGGCAGTCAGAGCCTCGATGGCGACCATCGTTGCCGCCTTGGGGCTCAGGCCGGAGGAGGTGGGTCCCCTGTACCGGTTCGAGAACCCGTATTTGTGGTTTCTCGGCGTCTCCTCACCCGCGGTGAGGGGAAAGATACTGGGCCGAACCTTCGGAAAGGAAGACACTTTCAGGGTGGAGGTGACCACCCTGGAAGAAGAAAAGATCAAAATCACCCTCCACTGGGTGTCCCCCCGCATCTCTAAATCCAAAATGGAAGAAATTGTCAATAGTATGGCGGAGGATGGCTCCAAAGCAGAGGCCCACAAAATAGATGGGACAGACAAGTGGGTCAGCTGGATCAGACCAAAGAAGGGAGCTGAGCTGCCCCATTACATACAGCTCAGGTACGAGGATGACCCGAGAACATATAAGTACTCATTACAACCCCGGGGAGGAGACAACAGTGCTGGCACTGCCAGAAGGAAGACCATTGGTCAAACCAGTGCCCAACCAGAACCACCCCTAGGGGTAATAAAAAAGAAGGGGTAAAGATCCCAGAACCCCCCAAAACATCATACGCTACGGCCCTAAAAGGAGGGAGTACAAAGAGTACCCAGGAGGGTGGGTCGGGGGAAGAGGAGGGATTTAGGGTAGTGGAGAGGAGGAGGAAGGCCTCAGATGGGCAGGGAGGAACTGGTAAGGATAAGGAACTAGCCCCCTCCCCCAAAAAGGTAGAAAGAGGAGGGAGCGCGGGAGGGTCAAACTCCCACAAAAGACTTAAACCAGAAGAAAAATTAAGGTCGGAGCCTGACACTCCGACCCAAGTAAACAGAAAGAGGACCCTGTCGTCCTCCTCCTCTTCACTGTCTGACGGCCAGTGCGGTGAGGTGGAGGTGGGGGAGGAGGGCGAGATGAGAGAGGAGGGAGAGAGGGAAGTGGAGTTTCCCGATTCCCCAGGCCAATTGATCATAGATGAGGGGGATGATCCTGGCACACACTCCAGTTCATAAACACAAAAAGCAAATCAGAATAGTGGACCACACACAGACACACAAACACGCACTCATAGAATACGATAGAATGTTAACACGCACACACAACAACCCACCCACACGCAGACATGGCAGACATCACAATTCTCTCTCTAAATATCAGAAGCTTAAAGAACAAACACAAATACTTAGTACACTTAGCCAACACCTATAAAACAGACTTCATATATGTTCAAGAGACAAACACGCACACACGATACCAGGCAATGAAAATCACATCAGACATGGGTTTTGCGGGTGGGTACTTTAGTTTAGGGCAGAATAAAAGAGGGGCAGCTATTTTACAGACATCTAACAGATTCAAGGTTACATACACACACACAGAAAATAACGGTAGGGTAGTCATAGTTAAGGTAGAATCACAAAAACACGCATACACTCTAGTGAACATTTACGCTCCAGCTCAGAGTGCAGAAAGGCCTTTGTTTTTTGAAACTCTGAGCGAAGAGCTACACAGCAAACACGTAGGGGAAAAAATAATTTTAGGTGGGGACTTCAACTACATAGAAACGCAATTAGACAGGAAACACACGAACACGCAGGGTCCACCCCCTCAAACCCAAACTCAAACTAACGACTATCTCAAAGAGATAAAAGTTCAACATCGAATAGGGGACGCTTACAGGGGAGTGTACCCAAAGGGGAAGGATACTACAATGAAACATAGCACACACCCAGTGGAAACTAGACTAGACCGGTTCTACACACCGAATGACATTCAAATTAACGAAATAAAACACCTGGACGAGACATTGACTTACACAGACCACAAAGGAGTATTAGTTAAAATAGGGGGAGAGAATAAGGAGGTTAAAAAACAACGAAATTTTTGGAAATTTAACAAAAGTCTGCTTGAAGAACCGCAAATCCAAAAATCTATCGCAGACACGATCCAGAATTGCATAGGAGAAGAGGGAAACGAAGGGGAAATTATACAAATGTGGCCGGTACTCAAAGAGTCCATTAAACAACAAGTGATAGTTTTAGCAAAGATTAAAAGTAAAAAATTAAAAGACGAAGAGACAAGACTTAGAGACAGATTACAAACAACAACGAACGACATTGACAAAATAGAACTACAAGGACAGTTAGAAGACATATATAAGTATAAATATAAAGGGGCAGAAATCAGATGCAAGTACCCAAGTTTATCGGAATCACCAAACAAACTATATTTATCGGCAGAACAGAATGTACAGAAAGACAGGACAATTACAACAATAAAAGACACTGACGGAGAAGAAACACAAGACCACAAACGGATAAATGATATATTTTGCAAATTTTTTAGAGAAATATACAAGAAAGAACCGACAGCAGCAGACGCACAGAATTTTTTCTTAAACAATGTTAAAACAATAGTAGACGCAGACAAAGAAACCGCAGACAGACCCTTCACTCTAGCGGAACTGAGGGCTGCCCTAGACATGACCCAAAACGACAAATCCCCAGGTCCCGACGGTTTAACATACGAATTTTACAAAGCTTTCTTCCCCCAAATAGGACCGTTACTGATAAAACTATACACAGACATGTTAGGGAAAGGACAGACACCAAAAGACTTTAACCTCGCATACATTACTCTACTACCCAAAAAAAACGAAAATAACACCTCACCTAGCGACTTCAGACCAATTTCCCTATTAAACACAGACTACAAACTTATGACCAAAATGATTTTCCTAAGACTAAAACCCATAATCCCACTCCTAATAGGACAAGACCAATACTGCAGTAACCCTGACAAGAATATTGACGAACTAAACCACTTTTTAAGAGACATTATTTATTACTGCAAGGACAAGGACTTAAAGGCAGCCCTCATGTCCGTTGATCAAGAGAAAGCATTTGACAGAATTGACCACGACTACCTTTTTAAAGTACTACACAAAACTAACATAGACGAGACACTAACGAAATACATCAAATTAATCTACACAGATGCCGCAAGCCAACTGATCATAAACCAAAAACTTAGTGATAGGATCCCCATAAGAAGATCAGTCAGGCAAGGGTGTCCCCTATCCCCCTTCCTATACACCCTCTGCCTGGAACCCCTGTTAGAAAGTATAAGATTAGACTCAGAAATAGTAGGCATTAAAATCCCGGGCCCCACCCCCTTAGTTAAAATCAAAGCATATGCAGATGATACCACCCTGTTTCCCACCTCAGAAAAAGATGTTAAAAAGATGATAGAGAAATTTACACTATTTGGGAAGGCGAGCGGGTCCAAAATTAATTTTTCAAAATCTTCCATCATGTTCCTGGGGAGGTGGGAGGTCCCCCCAAACAAAACTCACGGGTTTAGAATAGAGACAGAAATAAAAATATGCGGCATCGTGTGGACCAGAGACCCGACACACTACGTGACGAAACAATGGGACGCTATTATTGACAAGACAAAAAACATTTTACAATTATTTCGACACACATCATCCACCATTTTTGGCAGAGCCATTTTAACCAACAGCTTAATTACACCCAAAGTCCTTTACCTGACCAACGCTGTAGAGCCACCTCCCAAATTCATAGACAAAATAAACAAAATAATTAGGAAATACATTTTCAGAAATACAATCACAAACATAAAACACAACACACTAATTCAAGACAAAAAAGACGGGGGGATTAGCCTACAAGACATAAATACAAAAATAAAAGTACAAAGGTTAAAATATTTAGGAAAAGTAGTTAGGTCCCCCGAAAAATTCCCCTTAACCTTGTACTATTTCGGCCTGAGGCTAAACAAAATTCTTCCCATCCAAAACAACTACCCCCATTTTTTCGGCACACACACTCACCCTTTCTACAGATCACTAGCTAGACATTTACAAAACAATGAACATTTAATACACCACACATCCAAAGACATCTACACAGCACTTAGAAACAAACTCAAAGAAAATTTAAAAATCAGAATAAAGTGGGGGAGAGAACTAGGAATAACAGTCAACACATATACAGACACATTCACGCACTTACACAACAAAAACATAACACCCAAAGCGAAGGAGGTGGCCTACAGGCTAACTTACAATATGACCCCAATTAAATTTAAAAAGAGAAATGTACACACATGTGCCTTATGTCATGCAGAGAATGGGGACAATGAAAATCATTTGTTCTTACAATGTAAAATGTTCGAGAATGTCAGAAGTACTATGAGAGACCTTTTGAATGCAAATTGTAAATGTAATGTTAATCTTAACTTAGCTATTGTTCTTAACAAGTTACCTATAAAATGTAAAAAGACTCTTATATTTAATTTAATAATAGTTTCAGAATACAGAAGTCTAGTTTGGCGCAGTATAACTAAAGTTGTTCATGATAATATATCTGTACATCCCAATAAGTTAGACTTAATATATAGGAAAACAATTGAACATAGAATAGATAATATCAGTTTTTAAAAGTGTTTAAATTACTTCACCGTGACATTTAATTTGTTATTAAGTAATATATTAATTAATGTTTATGTGAGCACGTAAACGTGTAAGGACCCTTTTAACAGAAAATTACCCAAGAACTGTTTTTTTCTTGACGAGAAGTAACACCTCTACAAGACTAATTTGTTTTTTCCCTGGTTACGTTCCTTTGTACACGTGATCTAAGAGAAAAGAACTCTTTTACTTTTGAACTAACGTACGTACAAGGACAACGCTTGGAGAACTAGGATCTGTCCCAGGAGTGATTACAAGAATAAAACAATCGCCAGACAATTTGGACATATCATCTATTCCATAAAAACAATGAATTACAATAGTATTATTATTTTTATAGTATTATACTAAGTGAATGTTTAAAAAATTTTCCAACATTTCACTGACTCTAGAACCATGTTTGTTTATGCTATTGCATTGTATCCTTAACCTATCTATGTAACATATTTCCTATATCTACATTTAACGAAACTTAGAAAGAAATTTTGTTATATATCATACTGTCAAACATTATAAGCAAAACACGTACACCACAGTTATATATCACGAAACTAAGAACTGAAATATTACCACCCCACAACACTAACGTCAGAATGAAGACTTTTCAAAAATGAAGCAGAACTCCCCAAATTCTGACTCTAACAGACGGAATTGTCACCTTGGTGAGGAGGGAGTGGTGTCCCTGGTCTCAAGGGAGACAATGAAAAATTGTCAAAAAGGGAGAGCCAAAAATTTTAAATGACACCAATCTACAAACATATCAAAAGTATGAGAAAGTATGTTCGTGATATTCATCCCTTTATTCAAATAGTATAATCTACAAACATATTGTTATCACTGGTGAAAAGATCCTTAAACTGTTTCTTGTACATCTGTTGCTTATTACTTGTTACTTATATGCATTCATTCTATTGACATGTTTTCCATTTAAATATATGTATTTATATTGTTATTAACAGTACCAAATAATGTAAGCTTACTTATAGAAATAGAA